>JAQPZY010001489.1:1347500-1530000 GCA_029931535.1 Margaritifera margaritifera | reverse complement strand
AATTTCTCTTGCTGAAAACCATATGTTGATATGACTATCCATCCATGCAGGAGGAGTAGTGATAACAAGGTTTTCACGATGGCCACCATGGACATCTTATGGTGTCAAATTGGACCAAGATTGGCATCATTTTTATTTAGGGCCAATTTGACACCGTAAGATGTTTTGAAGATGGCCACCATGGGCATCTTATGGTGTCAAATTGGACCAAGATCAGCATCATTTTCATTTAGGACCAATTTGACACCATAAGATGTCTTCTGGTCAAACCTCATGTTGATATGACTTTCTGTTTAGAAGAAGTAGCATCAAGATTTTAAAGATGGCTGCCATGGTGGTTACATGTATATTGGATGTCATATCAGCAGCATTTACATATCAGACCAAATAAAACATCATAAGTCTTTTGGAAAAAAAACCATGGCCATCCATCCAGAAAGAGTAGCAATAAGATTATCAAGATGGCTGCCATATTGGTGGTCAGATCAGCACCATTTTCATTTAGAACTAACTAGACACTACACAAATTCTAGTGAAAACTGAACATATTGACAGGATAATCTGTTTAAAGTAGCCATATTGGTTGTCAGGTTTGCACCAATTCATATAGGACCAAGTAGGCCTCATAAGAAGTCTTTTAGTGCAAACCCCATGTTGATATAACCATTCATTCAGGAGAAGCAATGATAACAAGATTTTCAAGATGGCCACTCTGGTACTGGATGACCAAGCAGCACCCTTTTTATTTACGACCCACTAGAATTTGGGATGAATATGTGTGCAAAGTTTTATGGCAATCCTCCAAGTAGTTTCTTCAGAGTACAGATAACAAACTTGGGCAAACCGATGGACAGATGACAGAAAACTCACCATCCCAAAAGCTCTTCTGGTCTATGACCAGTAGAGCTAAAAACTGCCTTGGAAATGTATTGTGCACATTTTCATAATTTCATGCACTGAAGGTTCAGCTACAGTTGTCCATACGTGTCTCTATGCTCTAAAAATGCTGGGTGACATGCAGGAAAATGAAATAACTACTTAAGCAAAATTTTTAAATGTTAATAAAACAAAGAAAATATGAAGTACTTTTTTGTTTAATGATCACTATCTCATCTTGAGAAAAGGCAGTTCACTACTAAGTGATAAAAGCTCCGTCTAAAAAGCAACAATCTCTAAACCCATAAAGAGGCTAAGCTTGCACTATTGATTGGATACGACACAGTACTTAATGCAAGAGAGAGAGAGAGAGAGAGTCAGTTTTGGACAGTTGCAAATGATTCACAAGCACATGACCATGTAGGTTTTTAGAGGAATTGCTGCTTTAGAAATTTTGAAACACTGTCAATTCAATATTTGGGGGGGGGGGGGGGAGCCCAATTTCCATGGGGTACCAATTTTCATGGATTTTGTGGTTGCAACAAACCATGAATTTAAAGAACAATAAGCCATCCACGAGTTTAAGTACCAATGAAAAAGTAATTGTTCTCTAAACCATACAAATTGATAACCACAAAAATAAATTTACAGCAGTTTGACATATTGTAATTAAATTTTATAAATAAAACTACAAAACAAAATAATGGACAAACTTCATGAAACCAAAATATTGTAGAAACATTCTAAAACATATAAACATAAACAAACACAAAATGGGGTTTTGTGAAAAATGCATGTGTTTCTATATGATGGTCAATAAATTATATAATAAATAGTTTATCCTGACATGTCTGCATGGAAAGCCATTAAATTTACAAAATCAGCAAAACTGCTTTCCTCAGGGGTATAACTCTTGTGATACAAGTTCATTCAACACTCGTATTTCATAAATGTCAAATGAGAATTTGTGATGATTTCACTATTTATTCTTTTGTCCTTGAAATCTGGCACGAAGGACCTGAGGGAATATAACATTTTAAAAGGAATTTTCTCAAACCCAACTTAATGTAAACTTGATCTGTCACTAAGTGAGTGCTTACAAAATACCCCCATCCCTGCTCTAAAACTAATAATCCGACAAAGTAGAATCTTATATATGACATAAACTCGTCAAATGCATACTACCGTATATACTCGCGTATAAGCTGATACCAACTGCAAACTGCATAGACCCAGATCTGCTGGCGCATTATGCGATGGCAGATCAGGGTCTATGTTGTTTGCAATTGTACCCCGATTAAACGCGAGTATATATGGTAAGTTTCATGAAGATTTCATAAAGGGTTCAGGAATTATTAATCAAATGGATGGATGGATGTATGGACATGATGCCCCCGGCATAGCCCCCAAACTGTTTTGCTGGGGATATAATTAACTAGAAACAGGTTCATGGACATGGATTCGATGCTCCTCTACTGAGCCTGGAACGACCTAAACATAAAACTTAAAGTGTGATAGATAGATGGACAGATAAGGGTAACACTATATGCCTGACCACTTTCATGGTGGGCATAAAAATATAAACTATATTTGATGTAATACCCAAGCCTTAATAATCACACTTCCCTCTTTTTGTCAAAACTTGCATAAAAAGAGCCATGTCTCAATCCCAGCATGCCTCATGGAACGGAAGTCACTAAAACCCACCTAGAACATCCTGACTTTCCAAGAACCTGCCACCATGCATACCACTTAATTCAAAACAGATCTTACATGTGTTTTTCTGTAGCGAACATAGTAGGAGAGAGAATGAACTTCCAGTATGCATATACATGTGATGGGGACAGTGTTGATGACATCATTGGTGTGTACTTATTATGACAAATTTAACCTTGTGAAATTTAGCTAGATCATAATTATTTAAGTGCACAGTGCAAGTATTAATCATGTATGAATCAAGTCCAAGTACATGGAAAACATTAAATACATGTGTGCGTATGTGTGTTTGTATTAATCTTAATTTTGAGAGAATAAGCAACTCAAGATAAAAGGCACTAATGAAAATATAAATGGAATATGTGACATGTCAAATTAGCCAGACTAGCTATACATGAAAATGTGCAAGAAATTAATAACTATTAGGAATAAAAAGGAGACACGGTTATAATAGAATGCAGTTGTCAGTGGCCACCTGGCTTGTTATTACCAATCTATCAAAATGGTTATTACAAAAATACCATCTGCTGCTGAGTTATTGGTATTATTCTATCTGCCCTATGGGTTACTGAAACACTCTTCATAATGACACAGATGAAGATTATTTTATCAAAATTGGCATCCAGTATGTACATAAAGCCATTATTCCCAGGAGACACTATGAACAATCACATTATTAATATAAGTTATTTCATGCTATATTTAGACAAACTGCTGTTTCTGTCATTTCTACTTGGGAAGTCAAGGTTAGGTATTGATCACAGATTTCTCCAGGTAACAATTAATTTCACCTTATATGGATAAAAGGATGGGGTGATGATAAATGGAGTCCTTGACTAGTGAGTATGATAGGTCTATATGCATAATCTCACCTACACCAGTGATTTCAAAATTAAGACATGACATACGCAAATAAAGTAAAATGGAACTTGAATATAGAACCTCGTATCTTTTAACTCTCTAACACCAGAATCATTCAAGTTACCACCTATAGGCAGTTCTTGTGACATGCTTTTAAAGACTGAAGACAGTGTTACAAAGATGACAAAGTCACCGACTGTCCAGTTACAGTGACCATTATTGTCCTTTACTAATCACTTAGGAAGTACAGTAAAACTTCTTGAGACCAAAATCCCTTGGAACCAAATACAAGTTTCAGTTTTGAGGTGGTTTTGGTTTACTGAGGTTCTCAAATTTGACCTAAAATGAGATGTAATCAGTTATGTCCTCTTAGTTATAACATTACAGCCTGCTTAACATTTAATTAATATAATGATCTTGTTTCTATTGATATTTACACTGTGTTTACACTAATTTTGTTTCAAAACTTACATTTGTACTTTTTTGTAAATTTATATTTCATAAAATGTCACTAGCCAGCAAATATGATAACACTTCTGCAAAGAGAGAGAGAGAGAGAGAGAGAGAGAGAGAGAGAGAGAGAGAGAGAGAGAGAGAGAGAGCAATAAGATATATGGGTGCAACAGTGTGTATGTGTGCACCAGTAAATATGCTAAAGGTGAGGATTTGAGCCGTATTTTAGGTTCAAAAGCTATTTGGTTCCGAATTATTTAAGTGTATAGATACAGATATCAGCAAATCAACATAATCTCCATTGATTCCACTTATTTTCAGTAGCCTATCAGATAAAGCCTTGCAATTTGTGTTAGGGAGAATTATATTAGCAGTAACATGTTCCAAATAATTTTTTTCCCCCTCACTTTCAGCAGTATGAAAGCTGTAATTTTTTTGGTGAATCAAAAGGTCAACAGAACATGACCTCATTTTGGTGTCTGTCAGATATATTTATTGATAAGTATGTATTGATTTTAGACTGATTGTCCTGAACCAATTTATCTTTTGTACTTAACATATCTAGCAACCTGTAATAATGAGAAAGAAGAAACCCTGTCCATTTAGGGGCTCGAAGACTGGACTGGTACCATATATATTCTCTTATAATTTGAGTCCAACTGCAAACAACATAGAACCTGTTCTGCTTTCACATAATGCACCAGCAAATCAGGGTCTATGTTGTTTGTTATACTGATTATTCCTAACAAACTGCAGAGACCTAGATCTGCCGGCGCATTTTGTTACGACAGATTTGATTATGTTCAGTTTGCAGTTGCATTTTGATTATAAGCAAGTATATATGGTACTGGCAGGAATGCAGGAAGCAGATGAAAATTGCAAGCTTAAAAAAACAGATTAATGGTCAAGAAAGTTTACTCTTCAGCATGTTTTGGGTGCATATGGAAATAACTCTCTCAAGTACTTTTATTTTATAATGTATCCTTTCTCTTCTTTTTCAGTTCTATATCAGTAACTGGGATTTGAAGACTGCAGCAGAAACTGGTCTAACCTTTGATTGTATACAGCCAGATAACTGCATGAAAATTGTGACCCGAAACACCAAGAACATGGTGTACCACTAATATTGGATAAATTGTGTTAAGTGAAATATTAATTTGCCAACATAATTGGGAACATAAATGCCATTCTTGTTTGCAATATCATCCACTACCTTTGTACATCTATTGTATACAACGTATTGGAATACTTGAACAAGAAAAAAATTCTGGCTGACATTTACTGTATTATATCCTACTGATGAATGTTGTATATTACTGATCTGCAATATTGACGAAAATTACTTTTTTTTTTTTTTAACTGGAGCAATAAACATGGCAGCTTTTGCAAATAATTCAAACAAGATGGAAGCAGCTACTGATCCATCTAAGATGGAGCTCTATTCTATTGTTCTTTCAGTTACAACACTTAGCCTTGCCATATTCTTTGGTGGTGGAGCTAGTTTTACTGTATTGATATCCATGTGTACTAACAGAATTCTGAACAAACTACGATACATTCTGTACCTGTTATTGTTGATTGTGTGCTGTGGATTTGATTTTATTTGGTGTCCATTGGAGATTTCACGCCTCATTCGACATCAGGCAAGCAATCTGGATGACATGGAATGGAATGACCAAATGAAAAAAGATTTGGATCTAAAAGTTACTGGATATGGGATATACATATTATTGCTCAGTGCTCTTGCTGCTTTGCTTGTGTTAATCTGTCTTCAAAATTTCTTAAAATTCGTGAAAAAGTATGACGAGATTCCCAAACTACACTTTGGTATTGTCACTATATTCATATGGCTTGTAATAAGTATTGGTCTCGCAGTAGCCTATTTAGTAATCACACTGAACATGGAAGATGAAAAAACAAAATCGTATCATATTGTACATGAAAAATCATTCTTTTTTAAATTAGTCCTACAATCCCTGTGGCTCCTAGTTTTGATTCTACTGTTATGCATCATGGTGACAATTAGAGTTATCAAAACATGTAAAAGGAAGCAAACTAAAACAGAAAGTGCTGACCTGAATCAACAGGAACAGCTCACGGTTCCGACCTTTTTGATCAAGGAAGTTGATGAGGCTGAAGAAAATAATGCCGAAAATGAAAAAGAGGCTATTGACACTCTACAACCGCCACCTGCTTTGTCTATTTTGCCAGTTCAGGATAAAACCTCCCAGCGAGAGGATAATACATCAACATTGGGGGATCTTCCCTCTCCTTCAAAATGCAAGGTCCAAAGGACTCCAAATCATCTTGGTGTAAATATGGCTACCATTCTAGGGCGTCGCAGACACACCATTGCACAAATAAGTGACCCGCACTTTGATCTGCTGCACAGAGCAAAGCAGTATAATTATGTGAGAAAATTCTCTGTGGATATACAAGCCCTTCAGGCCCAGCTGGAAAACCCCAAACTTTCAGCAAGCTTTCCTTTCCACTCTGAAACGGACCTTAAAAAGACCAGTACCCTCAAGTCTTCACAACCTCAAACAAAAACTGTGAGTGCAGAGTCCATAACAAAATGCAGGGAAAGTATTCATTCTGACAGAAGGGACTCTATATGTCCCACTCCGCCAGCCATCAGCATCACACCAAGTGATGCTGATGCTGATGACAAACAGGACGATTTTACCATCACTAATGTCAACCAAAACCAGACTAACATTTTTAAATTTACATGTCTTCTTGTATCCACATTTACTTGCTGTATGCTACCAATGTTTATAACAGAAGCCGTCTCTCATCATTTGACTCCTGGATCATTCATGAACATTTTAACATGCACAACAGCCCTCTCTCTAGTGCAAACAATTATCTACCCATACATTTTATTTTGTATGGATTCCTCTATAAATAAAGTTGTGACTTTGTCATTGTCAAAATTTCGGGCCTGCATTTTGCTGCGATATCTTCCCCAAGAGGCTGTGGCAACGACTGATGCTGATATGAGTGATACTGAAGTGTGACATGATCATGCATGTGGCTTACAGTATCAATTATTGAAGAAATGATTTACAACACCATGCAGGGACTTCTTTTTTAAAAACTTGATTCATGAGCTTATTCATTTATCTATATTTGGTAACACTGGTGTGAAACATTTTGTTCTTGGAATATTATTTGGTCTGTTCCTATTACAAATGATATGCATCAGCCATATTTCCTTCTTATAGGATAAATAAAGATGAGAAAGAAAAAAAAAGCTAAATGTAAAAAGTCTACACCAAAAGTATTCTAGAAAATTGGTATGCCCTGTAAAATCTACCATCATTCTGGTAAAGTGTTTTTTTAAAAATAAAAATGTCCACCTAAATATTTTTAAGCTTGTCATGGATAGAAACATCTATCATCTGCCCTAAATTCGGCTACTATTTTGTCTGAAATGTTTTCTACCCACTAAATTTTCACACACCGTTATCAATCATATTAATTTTTTATTCTTGTATTTGGGGGCTAATGAAAACTTTTTTTAAACAAAAACTACTTTTAAGAATCAACTGAAAGATGTTTCTTTTGAACCTACAATTATTCTAAAACCCTTAAAAAAATAACAAAGTAGTCCAGACAATACAGTACAGTGTGTCTTTCAACTAGAAAGCAAAGCTTCCCAATTAAATCCATAATCACGCTCGGGGGGAGGGGGGTCTCTTTTAAAAGATTGTCCCAATATTATAATTTTACTGTTTGACTAAACAAATAGAAACAACCAACTGTGCTCTCTACTACAGTGACTAGTTTGATTTTGGGGGATGATCAGAGAAAGAGGTTGTGGTATAATATGCAACACAGTTGGTGTTACTGGTATCATATGAGTGTTTGTTATTTTATTGATAAAACTTCTTCATTCTTCTCTATCTAAAACTAATGTAAATTTATTCATCTTAAATCACTTTTACTGAAAAGGATAAAGGTATAATAGTGATACCTGTTTATCAGGACAAGGGACTACTGCATTTAGTCTTTTATAGACAAGTGTTTTTTAATTGAGAGAATCAATATTTCAAGAAATTGAAGAAAGTGGCTCTTGGATGTTACCCCTTGGGAGCAGCAGTCCTTTATATGAAGGTGTACACCAATGAAGGCTTCACCACATTCACTGCATTATTTAAATATGATGAATACTTAATACCTTTATTAAGCCACTACAGCTGAGGCCTCACATGAAAAGTATGCAGTCAATACCTTTATTTAGCCACTACAGTGGAGGCCTCGCATGATTAGTATGCAGTCAATACATTTATTTAACCACTACAGCTGAGGGCTCACATGAAAAGTATGCAGTCAATTCATTTATTTAGCCACTACAGCTGAGGCCTCACATGAAAAGTATGCAGTCAATTCATTTATTTAGCCACACCAGCTGAGGCCTCACATGAAAAGTATGCAGTCAATGCATTTATTTAGCCACTACAGCAGAGGCCTCACTGAAAAGTATGCAGTCAATGCATTTATTTAGCCACTACAGCTGAGAAATCACATGAAAAGTATGCAGTCAAAATGTTTATTTAGCCACTACATCTAAGGCCGCACATGAAAAGTATGCAGTCAATATATTTATTTAGCCACTACATCTAAGGCCTCACATGAAAAGTATGCAGTCAATACATTTATTTAGCCACTATAACTGAGGCCTCACATGAAAAAGTATGCAGTCAATACATTTATTTAGCCACTATAACTGAGGCCTCACATGAAAAAGTATGCAGTCCGCTCTTCTAATTCTGTTACTCGTACATATATGCAATACTGTCATCTTGTTGTGGGTAACCTATTATAATATACAATGTAAAGTCATTAATATGGACTGTTTACCACTTAATAAACACATTTATTCCTACTTCCAACTGCACTGGTGATAAAGGGCTGTATATAGCATGGACAAATCGATATGGTAATGAACTAAACACAGTACTTAACCTATGTTAGTAAATCATAAAATAATTGCAAGAGCATATTTACTAACAGAGATGCATCCAATTACAAAGTTTCGTGATTCTAACATAAACAGTACCCAATAAATGACCTTTAAACACAAAATTTCAATGAAGTCACCAAAGCATGAAATATAGGTCACCGAGACCTCTTTTTGCAATAAGGGTGTAGTACTTATCAAGATGCATCCCCTTACCAAGTTTCGTGATCCTAGGTAAATGTCCAATGTAGGTCACAGTGACCTTTTTTTCATGTGAGAGTGTACTACTAACAGAGCTGCATAAAATCATCAAGTTTGGTGATTCTTGCATGAACAGAGCTTGATAAATTTTATAACAAAATGTACCCAAAATCAGTGAAAAATACATGGGTCACAGTAATTGACTTTTATCATGAGGATGTAATAAAAGATGCATGCCCTCACCAAGTTTCATGAATCTAGTTATAACATATATATACCGGGTGCCAAAAAAATATTGGATCATGAGCTTAAGACAAAAATTGAACCTAAGTGATTTTGATGAGTCTAGTATGAACAGAGCTGGAGAAATAAACTTAAAACAAAATTTAACCAAAGTCAGTTAAGTATATCTGTCGCAGTGACTTACTTTTGTGTCACCTGCCATGTGTTTCCTAACTAAATAATGGTTTCTCACTGCTTTATGCAGTCAATGAAACATATCTACAGTAACTGTTCTATGTATGGAAAATTAAACTTTTGTTTCATAATGATTGCATTGTTTAGATTAAGGCAGGGCCAGTTTAACCGCTAGGCAAACTCGTCGGGCGCCTATGGTGGCAAAATTGGGGGGCAGCAAAAAACTGAATGAATAAAAAAGAAAGAGAAATAGCATAAAATAGAATATACTAATGTACAATATTCATTTTCTAAAGTTAATTGTGTGGGAGGGGCATGCAAGGCTGAAGGTTCACTTATGGCGCCAAATACCCTTGCTCTGGCTCTGGATTAAGGCATATCATGTGAATCATTGTGTAAACATTTCTTATATCACTTGTACTTGCCACGCTCCAGTTACACTGTCAGTGTCACTCAAAGGTGTCAATATGTCAAATTCGAAAGCAAGGCGATTTTTATCATTAGCGGAAAGGGTGAAAACAATTTGTTTGTTGGATGGTAGGAAAAGTAGCTGTGTTGTCTCAGCAGAAATGGGAGTCACCTGTTGTGCCAGTATGACAAGTTACATCCCTTTTCACTTGGGTCAGGGGTCATTCAATATTTACAAAACTTGCCTGTTATGGCAGGTGAAGTTTCAATTCATGTTACTAACAATAGCCATATTTTTTAAGCTTCTTTTCATCATCTATTCATCAGACACCTCTCATAAAAACGACCGTCTTTTGATCTCAGTGAATTAAGCAACTAATTAATCCAGATATTGTTTGAATTCTGAACAGCCATTTCTAAGCCTAATTATACAAGTTGGCAAAACAAAGAGTCAGTCCTCTGTTCCACAGTCATATGTAAACTGCCAATTAGTAGTGGAATTCATATTTTTTTGCCATGGTGAAAGAAACAAAGAAAGATCAGTGATATTTTTTTAAGTGTCAGTGATGATTTAATGTATATGGTGGATTACAAGTGAGTAGGATACAGTAATCTTGTGTAGAACATAACTTTGGGAGAGAACAAAATATACCTGTATTTTATTATTTTGTTGAATAGTGGACAAAAATTAATGTTGATGACATAATAATAATAATAATAATAATAATAATAATAATAACAATAAAAATAATAATTAATAATAATAATGGTATTTTATTCAAGGTATTTGTTCAAAAACCAAAGTGTTGAAAGTGAATCTGCATGTAGTTGTCACCTGCGTACAAAGGCCAGTTTGGCCTTTTCGCATGGATGGCTGCTATTGACAGGTTTGACTGTACATGTATCAGTAAATGTCATCCAAGAATACTTGGATTTTGATGGAGGCAAGTGTTATAAACTCTTTTTTTCTGTTCATTTTTAATTATATTAAGATGCATTTGATACATTTGTCTAACTGACACTGCACAAATGAATTATAAAATATGATACGTGGGTCATATATAGGATCATATATTTTGTCAATCCAAAAGTGTTACTTGAACCCATGCAATTCTAATGTGACACTTGGGTCAATATTTAATGCTGTTAACCTCAAGTCTCATGCAGGTGTATTGAAGTTATATGAAGGTCTTGAACTCTCTTTATAGCAGCAAAGATTTGATTTTTTCAACAAGTTTCATACATTTCATACAGAATGTACATAAATGTAAAATTCTGTTTATCACATGGAAAACGATTTCTTTGACAGTTTTTTTAAAAAGAAATTGCACTTAAGTAAGGCAAAATATGAACTGTAAGTTTCTCCTGATAAATGTTTACTTTAAAACTGTGACATCTTGATATGACATGCTTAAAATGTATGACATTCTGACCTGATATTTCACTAAATATAAAAAAATATACAATGGTCTCAAGCAACAGCTTATCAATGACATCATATAATAATGAAATAATAATATTCTGAGACATAGGAGATGAAAAGAACACTGACCTACTACATTCACTTTATGAATAATTTCACTTCTGACCAGTGCATATTTTCCTTTTCTATTGACTTTTTCTTGCTTTTGTAAAACAAATATCTTTGTATTAACTGTGCAAGTAAATAAGTTGGATTTTTTTTCTATTATTATTAATGGTATTTTTTGTTTTACAGATGAAGATGAATCAGAAATAAACTATAAAACTTTGTCTTTCAATTTTCTTGTATAAAACTGAAATATGTTTCATAAAATTAAATGGTAAATACTACACCAACAAGAAGTTGCAATGAATATGGTCACTGCCCCCACCCCCCCACCCCAAACTTTTGTGTGAACTCTATGTATACTATACTGTCTATACTCGCTTATAAGTTGATTCCAACTGCAAACTGCACAGACCCAGATCTGCCACTGCATAATGCGCCAGCAGATCTGAGTCTCTGCAGTTTGTTACGAGTAATCAGTAGAACAAACAACAGAGACCCTTATTTTCTAGCGCATTAAGTGACGGCAGATCAGGGTCTATGTTGTTTGCAGTTCGACTTGACTTATAAGTGAGTATATATGGTACACATATACTAAGTCAGCCATGAGGAATAACTGCATAACTACGGCCAAAATCTTTCTTTATTTTCCAAGATATTGCTAACATGAAGCTTCAAGGTAAATTTGATTGAAATATCAAAAACAACCAATGCTAGTTATTGTTTTAAAGCATATTCAAAGGATCTTCAAGTTCAATAGTGTAATAACTTGAATATAGGATAATAGTCAACTGATCATTTAACTCATCTGAGACGTTGTTAAGTGAAACTTTCCAATAAATCTGGTTCAAATCAACAAAAAGTGCAAGTACTGGACTGTTCAAAAGACACTGGAATACCCATTCCAAATGGACCAAGGGCATCAGTTGTGTAAAATATGGTCCAAATATGATCATCACTGAACTTATCCATGACGTTATCAAAATGACACATCACTGCAAACCTGGCGGAAGCTAAACAAAAAGTGTGAATGCTAGAATGTTCACATTGAAGTGAAATGCCTATTACAAGTGTGAACAAAGTCAAAACCTTAACTTCTCCAAGACTTTGATAAGATAAAGCTTCACAGCAAATCTGATTAAATAAAATTTTAACAAATATGACTGCTAGTATTCACAAGCCATCAAGGCCTTCAATCTGAAAAATGCAGTCAAAATCAGATCAGTCATACTCATCCAAGATGCTGTTAACATGAAACTTTAAAATTTCATTAAACAAAAAATGTTAATGCTGTAGTGTTCAGAAGGCATTTGGGATGTCTATTCTAAATCATCAAGGGCAATAACTCTAAAAAAAATATCAGCCAAATGTGTTCATCAGCCACCTCATTCAAGCCCATGTTTGGATAAAATTTCAGAGCAAATCTGTAAAATCAGGAACAGCATCCCTTCAGGAAAAGTAGATGAAACAAGATTTTTAACCATGCCATTTTGGGAGGTCATATCAGCATAATTTTTAATTAGAACTAATTACATAGAGTGAGATGTGTTTAAGAAAAATCCTCATAATGATATGACCATTATTTCAAGAGGAGTAAATGATAACAAAATTTTCACAATCGCAGCCATGGCCATCATGTACAAGGTCTGATTGGCATAATTTTCATTTAGAACCAACTAGAATCACAAGAAGTCTTTTAGTGAAAATTCCATGCTAATATGACGCGTTCTTAAGGACCAGTGATAACAATATTTTAAAGATGACTGCCATGGCAGCCATGCTGGGCATCAGATTGACACCATTCTCATTTAGGACCAACATATTTCATAAGGAGTCCTTAAGTGAAAACCCCATGTTGATATAACCAGTCCTTGAGAAGTAACAATAACACGACTTTTCATGATGGACAGTCATGACCTTGTTGGATGTCAAATTGGCACATGCTTTTTATTTAGAACCAACTAGATGTTATAGGAAGTCTTTTAGTACAAACCTCATATCAATGCAAAGACTTAATTGCTCAGGAGAAGAAGATATCACAAAATTTTCAGGCTTGCCACCATGGCAGCAATGTTGGATGTCAGATCGATACTGTTTTCATTTAGGACAAAGCAGATATCATAAGAAGTCTTTGAGTGAAAACCCCGGTCAATATGACCAACCATTCAGAAGAAGTAGTAATAACAAGAATTTCAAGAAGGTCGCTGTGGCTTGCCATGTTGTCAGTCAGATCTACAACATTTTCAACTAGAAGTCTTGCAGTGAAAACCCCATCTCGATATGACTATCCATTCAGGAGGAGTAGCAATAACAAGATTTTGCAGTGGCCATATTTGATGTCTTTGGGGCTCCATTTTCACTGAGGACCAACTAGACCTTGAGATGAATGTGTGTGTTAAGTTTCATGGCAATCCTCTCAGTAGTTTAGGAGGAGTAGTGATAACACTTGTTCTAACAGACAGATGATGGATGCACAATGGATGACAGACCGTTGCAGTAGCTCCTCTGGTCTATGACCATCAGAGATAATAAAACTATGCACAACAAAGGTCCACATTCATTTTATTTGGCCTTAAATTCATGAAACTTAAAACTGAAGCCAAGCAATAGAATAGGCATATCAATTGCTTGTGAACAGGATCAAAGATCCCCAAAGCTATTATGATAATGGAATTAAATTTTGATCACAGACTAACTTGCACATGGAAAATATTCCTGCAAATCTGGAAAGTTTTGGCCTATGTGGAAATCAAACAATTAAATTCTGAGTGAAAGTTAAGAGTCTGGTAGGATTGAAAACAAATTTATGTAATTGCATACATGGCTGCAAACAGTATACACCCATATACTGTATGCTCTTTCATAAGGTGCCCTCAGATCTGGTTCTACATTGTTCATTTAAAAATGTAAGTACATGGAACAAACAGTGTAGACCCTGAACTGCCAGTGCGTTACACAATGGTACCATATATCTGAATCTACACTGTATGGGATTGACTTATATACATGTAAAACAATATGGTATAAAATTGTTTATAATCAGGAGTTTTTTGTTGAAGCAGCCAATTTGGTTATTTGTAATTACCTGGGATTCATTTTTTGAGTTATATATCAGAAATGGGCAACCATATCTGTGATTTTTACATTGTGGCTGTAAGATCCAGTCAATTCTATTTTGAAAGAAAGAAGATCATGATTTTCACATGAATAAGGTAGTCGTAATGATCAAATTACTCCTGTAATGAAAGGAGATGAAATGGGGCAATACCCTGCAAACTGATTCAGAATTTATTCTCATAACAAGATTTATTCTACTTCCCCCATTGTTCATTAATCCCAAATCAGTTAAAGGATAGACCAAAGCAATGTGCATACTGTATGCATGTGCAGAGTGTAATGTGCATACTGTATGCATGTGCAGAGTGTAATGGCATATCAGCTAAGTCCTGGCTATACAGTGCTGATTGAAAGTCAAGTTAAAAAATAAAACGGAAAAAATTGCAAACAAACTTTAGGAAGATAAACACTTGTAAATAAATGTAAATATGTAGTCCTTCAAGATAAAAGGCAAAGATCTTAACAAGACTGTAAAAACATTACCATCTATACTCACTTATAAGTCGAATCCAGCTGCAAACAACATCAACACTGATGTGCCATTGCATAATGTGCTGGCAGATCAAGATACATGTAGTTTGTTCTACTGATTACTCGTAATAAACTGCGTAGCCCCAGATCTGCCAGTACATTATGCAACAGCAGATCTAGGTCTGTGCAGTTTGCAGTTGGACTTGACTTATAAGCGAGTATAGATGGTAAGGCTGAAAACTGCTAAAATCTTACAAATAAAAGTTAATATTTTCTCATACAAGATAAAAGATAAATGTAAGAGATGCCAAAGTTCTTTTGAAAAGTATATAAAATAAAATTGTTAAAAGATGAAAATCCTTTAAATCAAAATCTCTTATATATATACCAATGTAAAACATTTCTTCTAGCAGTACATCATCATAGAGCTAACTGAGTTGACATAAATTTCTGTCTCGCAGTCTGGAGATTAATACACTCCACTGTCAGTTGACACAATACACATTCTATTGAGATTCACGCTTAAAGAGGAATTCATGGCTCAGGTATGCGTGTCTTATACATGGGTGACACCTCATCTCCATGATTTGTTCTGTATTAATGATGTCCCTCTCCAGTGGTGGGTTGGATGTTTCGAAGCTTTTTGTGGAGTTTTCGTTCAACATATTTTGCTAAGTATCTAGAACAGGGTGTCAAACATACGACCCGCCAGACTCATTATTTATTATTATTATTTATATCAAATTAGGCCCGCCATAGCAAACGAGTTTGACACCTCTGATCTAGATCATATGAACTAATACTTAAAGTCCCTGTATGACATCTTCAATTTAGAAATGGGTGACTGCTGGGCAGTTTTAGCCGCTTTATCGGCTCTCTCTCATTACCTTTAACACCGATGTGACTGGATAGCCAACAGTACAGTATGCTTTTTCCAGACTGTACAAGGAGATCATGTTTCTGTAAGACTTGGGATACTATGGAACTGTCTTGACCAAAACAACTTAATCTCTGTCTGTGACTGACCACTAACAACTTTAGTATAACCATTATTTCTTCCAGCTTGTATTGGTACTATATTAACAAAATTAGAATGCCGAAAGAAAACAGCATGTGATGTTAAATTAAAATTCTTTGGTATTTTTATCATTTTGTATCTTTGTGAATACTTTGGTTCTCAAGTTTTCTTCAATTGGAGGAAAATGAAGAGAAAGGTCAGAAAAGCAGACAGTTTAGATTGAAAGGGTGAAAGCAAGAGCTAAATATGGTAAAAATATCTATTTCTAACATTCATTGGACCACGAAATACATTTTTCATAGCAATAAATTGGAGTACAAAGGTTTCTTGATACCCTTCAACATACTGAAGGTTTTCTCCCATGCTATACATGTATTTCTTCTATACATCCTCTGGCAAAATTTGCTGAACAGATAATGCCACTGTGCTCTGGTTAAGTCATCAAACAATTCTTTGGCCCATTTCCTTTAACTATTATGTGAGAAATCTAAATGATCCTGGTATTCTCTGTCAAGTGTCAAGAGTAAACAATGTATTGACAATAGATCTCTAGCTTGTGAGACTGAAAATCTTGCACTGCAGAATCCTGGAGTTTTACAGATTTAGATTGAAGAATTTTTTAACATTAAGCAAACGGAAACAAAAGCCCCTCAAAAGGGACTGATGCTAGACCATCCAAAAAGAGAAATAGTCATGCTTAGCACCTATTTAGGAACAAAATAGTCATATAAGTACAGTAAAAGGTCTTCATGCATTAAGTTCCACTTACCGATTTTGAAAATGAAACAGTTTTCCATGGCTTTCAAATCCCTTGTCCAGTTTCCTACACACTCGAGCCCACAATCAAAGCATTGATGTAAAAAAGGTTCAACGAGCATGTCGCAGAAATAACTGTCTTAGTTTCATAATGATTCATCCCAAGTATGAAGAAAATCCATCAAGGGGTTTAGGAAACATAAACAAATGAAAAATATTTTTTTTAAATATAACACAAATTTTCTATGACTGTGATCTTGACCCCAAGGTTAAATGGGTAAACGTGCATGCCACTGAATGAATTGTGTTAGCTTTGGGTGATTGAGTGGTCTAAGGCGCTCGCCTTTACAGATCACTGACATCTCACCTCTGTCCGCGTGGGTTCGAGTCTCGGGCTCGGCCAATGTGGGTATGTGAGAAAGCTTGCCGGTAGCTTCCCAAGGGTCGGTTGTTCTTCCCAGGGTTTTCTCAGGTTCTTCCTCCACCAAATATACTGGCCACCATGTATAGCCTCTGATGTGCTGAAAAAATGGCATTAAACCCATACCAACCAACCAACCAACATAATGATTCATTCCAGGTATGAAGAAAATCCCTGAAAGGGTTTAGGAAAAAGAAGCGATTGATAAAACTTTAACTGAAACATCAGCGCACATTTTCTATGAATAGAGGCGATCATCTTGTGTACTGAATTGACTCTGCTTCATGATGATTCATTCCAAGTAAAAAGAAAATCCATGAAGGTGTTTAGAAAATATAAGCACAATTTTTTTTAAAAACCAAAACCTTAACACAAAGTTTCTGACTGTGACCTTTAACCCAACGTTAAAGGGGCGAGAGAGCATGTAGTAGAATGAACTGTCATTTTCCAATATGGTAGATACATACCTTCTGCTAAATTTCATGTGAACATGAATCGGAAAAGGATTTTATAATCACAATTTATAATGTAATCTGCATACTTTCCAACCATCGGAATAAATGTACAGCATACTGCAGAGTAAAATAAACCCAGAGTATAAACTCATTTGGATAAAACTAGATTTGTGTTTTTAAAACATGTATGCCCCTAAATATAAATCCAAGTCCTGAAAAATTCAAAACTGTAGAAAAGCTTGCAAAATTGCTCAAATGTCATGAAAACCTCATCAGGTCATCTATATATAAGAATACAAAGATGCATACAACAACAAATTGTATTTGTTTACCTTGAGTGTTGTTAAATGTTTGCTTAATCATGCTAAAGGTTTTTGTGAAGAAAAAAAACATCAGTTCAAAAAGTTAACAAATGTGTGTCAATCAAATTGAAAAATTGACTGAAAATCTAATCAGGTCATCTTTGTATACAGTATAATGATGATAAAGTGTGTAAAATTTCATGACACTAATAGTTTTTGTGCTATTGCACTAAAACAGATTTGGGACAAACATACAGATGTATGGATAGACAACAACAAAACAATCATCTAAAAACTGTAATTTAAATATGAAAAAATTTAACCAGTCTGCAAATCTAATAACAAAATTTTTCTCCAAGTGGAAATAACTTTACAAAACACATGATTCATTTAGTCTTCCTGTTTGTCTGTGCGTACTGCAATGGAGTGGGTATGGCAATAAACAATTAATAAACTTAATTAATATTATGAATAAATAAACCCCATGCTGACCAATGTGAAGCACTGGTCAATATGACCGGTTTACTCATTCATAGTACTTTAGAGTCATGAAACCAAAAGTCTATAACTGTTTTAAGACATGATGTATTGCAAAAGTTTGAGATTTTAACTTGTTCTAGAAAAGTGATAAAGCCATACCACCTGCATAATGCCACAAAATGTATGTGATGACATAATGTAAAAAGTTAATGATATCATGACAGTGTAACATGATGAATTACATTTATAAAAAATCACGATATGTCAGCCAATGAAAATGCATCTCTCACACTCATTTAATATATGTGCGTGTGTGTGTGTGTGTGTGTGTGTGTGTGTGTGTGTGTTGGATAATGAGAATAAAGTATAGATGTCACTGTTATAAGTGTGATATTGATGTATTATCAATACTAATGTATTGATAATATACTGATGGAAGGAACTTAACCTTTATGCAAACGAAATTTTACTCTAAATTAGAAATCACCTTTCGTCAACTGCCCTCTTGTTCTTAGAATATTTTTGACAAGATCAAATTCGTTTTGAATCTTACAGCTAGAATGTTTCTTCCTTTGGAAACCTAATATTTACATCTTCCAAATGGATGAAGAAATCAAGATTTTGATAGGCATGCCTCATTATCTGCCAACACAAAATGACAGACTTCTCGCAAGAATCAATACAATTTTCCTTTCCTGTAATATCATTAGAAACCCCATATGTGTCTAACATCAGAATATGACTCTGACTAGCAGATTCAAAGATTTAAAGACAGGCAATACAAGGCATGTCAAAACAACCATATTAACACTTGATTAAATGTTTTACAACACATTTCCTTGAGCAACTTTCAAGTTTAGCCATGAGAAATATATGATTACATTGTGTGCCGATTACTTACAGAAGGAAGGATGGAAGAAGGAAGTTTAGACGACTGATTTTTGAAAATTCATCAAGACAGGGAGAGATATATTTGGTATATACAAAGATAGTTTTACTTTTTTTCTACACATTATACAGATAAAACTCTATTTTATTTGTTCTGTGCATATTTAAGGTAGAAGTCAACTGAAATTATTTACATCCGAAAGTTGGTCATACTGAAACAAGTTGAAAATTGGATCGTTTAAAAGTATATCAAGGTGACTAAATTGACCATATTTGAAATCAGATCAGCACCATTTTCATTCAAGACTACCTAGATTTCATAATTAGTCTTCTGGTGAAAACCCCATGTTGATATGACTTTCCATTAGGAGAAGTAGCAATAACAAAATTTTCAAGACAGATGCCATGGTAGCCATACTGGATGAAAAATAGGTACCATTTTCATCTAGTACCAACTAGACATCTTAAGAAGTCTTCTGGTGATAATCCCATGCTGACATTACTTTCCATTCACGAGGAGTAGCGATAAGATTTTCAAGACGGCTGCCATGGTGGCCATATTAGACATCAGATTGGCACCATTTTCATTTAGGACCAAGCAGACATTATAAAAGGTCTTTAGTGAAAGCTTCTGTTGATATAACCAGGAGTAGCAATAACAAGACTTTCAAGATGGTGCTTGTGGCAGTCATATCAGACGTCTGCATGAGCAGCACAATTTTCATTTGGGCTTAACCAGACATCATAAAAAGTCTTCGGATGAAAATTCCATGTCAATATAACTTTCTGTTCAGGAGATGCCATAACAAGATTTTCAAGATATCTGCCATGGTGGCCATATTGGGTGTCTTTTTGGCACCATTTTCATTTAAGACCAAGTAGATATCATATGAAGTCTTTTAGTGAAACCCTTTAATTGATATGACCATCCATTCAAGAAAAGTACCAATAAGATTTTCAAGATGGCAGCCATGGTGGCCATATTGGATGACCAGGCGGCACCATTTTCATTTAGGACCAACTAGACATCATAAGAAGTCTTCTGGTGAAAATCCCATGTCAATATTACTTTCTGTTCAGGAGGAATAGCAATAAGAAGATTTTCAAGATGGCTGATATGGTAGCTATACTGAATGTCTGAACAGAACCATTTTCATTTACGAGTAGCTAGACCTTGGGATGAATGTGTGTGTAAAATTTCATGGCAATCTTCCAAGATGTTTAGGAAGAATAGCAATAACAAGCGTGTGCTAATGGATGGACAGATGACAGATGGACAATGGATGATGTAAAACAGGCCATCCGAAAAGCTCTTCTGGTCTATGACCAGTAGAGCTAAAAACAGAGCTAGGAGAAAATGGACAGAGGCTAATAATGCACATTGTAAGCCATTCATGTAATGCATGTAAAACTCTTGATTTTCAACCCTATAAAGAAGCTATACTGAATCAAAATTGGAGGTATTTCATACATGATGAGGTGACAATTGCATGCCAGATATTAATTTATTGAACAATAAAGTGAAACATATACGGACCAATTTCCCACAAAATCTCTCACTTTGAAAATCTTGGTAAATCCAAAAACATCAGGGAGAAAATGAACACGCTCTCAAGCACATTCTAGGCTGAAACTTAATCTTGCATCAGGCTAGCGCAAATGTGTGTCTGCACTACAATCATCTCCTTGTGTGCATACAATATTAAATCATGTATTCTTGACACCACCGTAAATAATGATGGAGAAACAAAGACAAAACATGCATGTTGCCTCAAGCAAACTTTACCCATGGCCAATCATATAAAACTATGTAGTGCGTAACCTTACGGAAAATGCGACAGTTTGCACAATACTCCCTCTCAAATACTACATGATAATAAACTTGATGAATACAGTAACTGTTTTTTTTTGCTGCATGCAAAAATAAGCTACCTATGTATATGTATAAAGTATATCTCATTCCTCAATAACTAGCAAGAATGGAGTCCATAAACAGGCAAGGGCAATACAATTTTACTCAACGGGGAAATGGGGTGCTAGCAATTTTCACCAATTTGTGAGAATTACAACCCCAATGTCCTAGACAAATAGCCATCTACTGGATTTTAATATTTATGAATATTCGACTTGAAGAAGTCAATTAAAGATAATAAACTGATGATAGACTTTTACATAGATCAATTTTACATGCAGTACTCACAAATTTATGCATCAGTAAAGTTTGAACTGCTTCCTGTTTAAGGCCAGAATACATGCATCCACAATAAGCAAGCACCAAGAAACACATAAACTGCCAAAGCCAAACCCATCAATATGTTTTGCACCGCTTAATTCATCAAGACAGCGATTTTAAATGTCACCATACATTTCTTTGTCAATGGTACATAGCAATGACTGAGTACAACCCTATATTGTTTGTTCTAATAAATACAGCACAATTCAGTTTCATGATCCTGGAAGAACACATACAAAACCACTCAAAAATTTACTGAAAAAAAAAGAAAGAAAGAAGACAAAACTGTGTGTGTTTTATTATAACTTGCAAGTTACTGTTGAATGTTTGAGTTCAGATCAGCACTATTTTCATTCAAGATTAACTGTATATCATAATTTGTCTTCTGGTGACAGTCCCACATCAATATGATTTCCATTTAGGAGGAGTAGCAATAACAAGATTTTCAAGATACATGTAGCTGCCATGGTGGCCACACTAGATGTCAAATTGGCACCATTAACATTTATTACCAACCAGACGTCATAAAAAGTTTTCTGGTGAAAAGCCAATGCTGATGTAATTTCCCATCTAGGAGGAGCAGCGTTAAGATTCTCAAGATGGTCACTGTTGTGACCATATTGGCTATCAGGTCAGCACAATTTTTATTTAGGACCAACCAGACACCACAATAAATCCTCTGGTGAAAATCCCATGCTGATATGACTTTCCATTCAGAAGAAGCAATAACAAGGTTTTCAAGATGGCTGCTGTGGTTTCCATATTGAATATCAGATTGGCACCATTTTCATTAAGGACCAATTAGACATCATAAGAAGCCTTTCAGTGAATACCCCATGTTGATATGACCACCCATTCAGGTGTGGTTTTGTGGGTTTAATGCCATTTGTCAACACCATTCAGGTGGAGTAGCAATAACAATGAGTTTCAAGATGGTTGCTGTGGTGGTCATATTGGCTCTTCAGGCAGCACCATTTTCATTTAGGCCCAACTAGACCACAATTCTGGTGAAAACCCCATGTTGATATGACTTTCCATTCAAGAGGAATGGTGATAAAAAGATTTTGAAAATGGCTGCTGTGGCCACCATATTGGACATCAGATTGGCACCATTTTCATTTAGCAACAACCAGACAGATGGCATAAAGTTTTTCATTTAACAACAACTGGACAGATGCATAAAAAACCATTTAGATAAATGTTTTTTTCAAATGTAACAGACTTTAGACAGGCATTTTCATTTAGCAACAACCGGACAGACGGCATAAAAAACCATTTAGTGAAAACCCCATGATGAGATGACCATCCATTTATGAGTATGAGGAGTAGTGATAACAAGATTCTGAAGATGACTGCTATGGCAGCCATATTGGATGTCTGAGCAGAACTATTTTCATTATCATAAGAAGTCTTCTGGTTGAAATCCCATGTTGATATGACTTTCCAATCAGGAGGAGTAGCTACAACAAGATTTTGAAGATGGCTGCAGTGGTGGCCATATTAGATGTCAGACTGGCACCATTTTCATTTAGGACCAAATACACATCATAAGATATCTTTTAGTGAAAACCCATTGTTGATATGACCATCTACTCTAGTGGAGTAGCTATAACAAGATCTTCAGGATGGCTGCTGTGGTGACTATACTGGATGTCTGAGCAGCACCATTATTATTTAGGACCCACTTAGATCTTGGGATGAAAGTTTCATGGCAATCCTCCAAGTAGTTCAGAGTAGCAATAACAAACTTGTGCTACCGGACAGACTGATGTTGGATGATGGGCAACAGACAACAGGACATAGCATAAGCTCTTCTGGTTTATGACAAGCAGAGCTAAAAATAAAAGGGAGAAAATGGACATCTTCTCAAGCACATTTTGGACCAAAACTTAATCTTGCACCAGGTTAACACAAATGTGTTTCTGCACTACAACTATCCTCTTGTGCATACAATATGAAATCATGCATTATTGACACCAATGTATATAATGAGGGAGAAACATTGAGATAAGGCATTTACCTCATGGGCAATCATACCAAAGAGACTTAAATAATTGATTCCTAAATTTGTTTCTGTATGTAACTATTTTCTGAAATGAAGCACTAAACAGTTTTTGGCTACGGCTGGGATGGAGGATGTACCCTCTCACCTTGGAAGCCACCTTTTATCAAAACAAAACTACACAACCATCAGCCTGTATACATTTTCAAGCTTGTTAGATAATGGAGAAACTGAATCTGTATAAACTCTGGCACTCCATGCTGATATTTCCACGAGTATCCCCTCTTGAGTCAAACCAACACGCCCCTCCCAGAAACACCTAAAAATCCCCAAAATTCATGATTTTCAGCCCCATATAAAACCTATACTAAACCAAATTGGTGTTTTTTTCATATATTAATCAGTGACAATTCCATACCAAATATTACTTGAATGAAAAGGAAAGTGGACCATGAAAGGACCAATTTCCCACAAAATGACTCAAGATGAAAATTTCTATAAACTCAAAAAACCCGAGCTAGAAGAATATGGGCACTATTAGATCAGATGAGTGCATTAATTCAGCTACAGGTCATGCAAGTTAATTAAAAATAGGCACCATATATTTTCATGAACAGCAGACGACAATTTCCATGTAGCCTGTAATTTAACATATGATCACCTCATGTGCTGAATTTAAAATGCAATATCATATTCGTGCAAGTTTAATTGTAAGCTATCTTCATATTGATTTGGTATGCATTTTTAAGTATTTTTTTAATTCTATACCAAATTGCATTGCTACTGAGAACAAGTCCATCACTCTACGATGTTAACATGAAACTGTGCTATTATTCTACTCTATTGGTTAAAAAACTTGTGAATTTGAATTACGGTAGGACTTGGTGTAGATAACTTAACTTTTATACAACTTTCTTTTACGTTAAATTACACAAAATCATTTCATAGAACTATAAGTAAACCATCTGCATTGACTCCCAAAAATATCAGTGTGACTCCTGGAGGGTCAACTGACTCCTAATATGTAACTGCAAATGGGAGCTCTGTCCAATAATATGGAACTGCAAGTGGGAGCTCTGTCCAATAATATGGAACTGCAAGTGGGAGCTCTGTCCACTAATATGCAACTGTAAGTAGGAGCTCTGTCCAATAAAACATATATATACTGGCCACCACTGTAAAACGGAAAAATATTTGGTCCAACAGTGTCCAGTTTGGGGAAAGCTGTAATGTACCATCTATACTCACTTATAAGTTGGGTCCAACTACAAACTGCACAGACCCAGATCTGCCGTCACATAATGTGGTGGCATAACCATCTATGAAGTTTGTTAGGAGTAATCAGTAGAACAAACAACAGACCCTGAGCTGCTGGTGTATTATGCAACAGAAGATCAGGGTCTATGTTGTTTGCAGTTGGACCTTACTTATAAGCGAGTATAGATAGTATTTTGATCCAGGCTGGAATACTTCTTCTCTTCATGCTACACACAGCTGAACTTACTTTCAAGACTACCAGACTCAATGAAAGACAGGTAAACAGAGACTGAGAGACAGACAAATATACTTTATATAGATACATACCTGTCTGATACATACAATCAAGGATTGAAAAAACAAGCAGGCAAGTGTGAATAGATCAATAAACTGTGATATTTTCTACTTGATAGTCAATTATTATGTTTTAAGGGCTGAAATATTGAACAGATATATGAATGTACTTCTCCTAGTCTCCAATCTAAAATTCAATCAACTCCATCTGCAACATGATTTCCAACAAGCCAAAATTTTATTAACCTAATATCTTCTTATTGATTTGCCGAGCGTGTCTTTATTCAATGCAGATTTTCTTTTGCATTAATCTACCAATCAAAGTTAAACCCTACACTCAACAACCCTCACAAAGATGTCTGAATCCAAGAAAAAGAAAGACAGCTACTAGTCTTGTGATAATTTTAATCTTAGAAAGCTTAACTATTTACAGCAATATAGTTTTAGCTGAGATGTGCCAATGGTAGGCTATGAAATCTGTATGGATGGAAATTTTTCATAAGAGTTACCTCTCTTTGCAAATAATAAAGTGACAATAACAAACATAATGTTCTTAGACTAAGCAAAATTTGTGCATAAATTGTCAGAAAACAATTCATCGTTTGCATTAACAGCTATCTAAATGTTACTAGAAATCGAAGATCATGTCCTACTAAAAGGGAAACAACTCTTTATAAGACGTTCATAAGAACCATAACTCATGTAACTAGCAATCACCTACTGGATGACTCATTTTCAAGGTAGGCTTACTAACTCCAGGCTTGATTAATATTGAATATCTTGATTTATAGCATATTAAAATCTCATGCATGTTTCCTGAAAACTCCATTAGAAAGATTGATTAGTTCTGAAATGATCTTATGGATCTAAAGCCATCAAATCATTAGTGACTAGCATGCAAAGAGTGTACATTTTCTTTTGTACAGATCATCTTTTCACATGCATCAGACATGATTATTAAAGAATTATTCTTTTGAGCTTTTGTCATTTGATAAAAGGCTCTTCAAAATAGTGAGCTGAATCATTTCCTTGTCTGTTAAAAAAGTCGATTGTTGTCAATATCTCTCTTTCCTGAAGCTCCTGACAGTTTCTTAAAGGGCATGTAAGTGACATTGTGAGAGAATAGAGAAACGGTGAGTTGTAAGTAGATTGACATAACAATAAAAGATTATTACAGGACAAGAGTTGTACACAAACAGAAGAAGAGAGAGAAAGGGAGAGTTGAAAGGATAGAGACAGACAGATACAAAGACAGATGGACACAAAGCGGTGAACTGAAATATAAAGAGTGAGGGTGGGAGGGAACAATAAGAGGGAGATCCAAATGGGCATGAAAAAAATTTTTAACAAAAAAACTTCAGCCTGGACGAGGAAGATGTGTAGTACCTATTAAGAGTACTCTTTTTGCATACATCTCCTCTTACTGTATAAATGTAAGAATAATAATTACAGAAAATAATAGATAACATTTTAAATTGTAGTTTCTTTGCTGCATAAAAACAGCTTTCAAGTGAGTTAAATGTTACTAGAATTCAATCTTTAATGTAAACATTGTCATGAACTTTGGTAACTTCCACTCTGATTAAATTTGAACGTGTAGACCAAATTAGCAGCATGGAGCAATCTTGAATCTCTTAATTTTATACTATGCATACAAATCTTAATCTGTTACAATAACTGCAAAGATGGAACAAATTTATAACAAGATGCCCAAGTAGGCCTGATATTACTCACCTGACTTACATAACTTAACAGCTGACTATTTCTCTAAGCAGGATTCTACAGTACTTTAAGAACCCTATGAAAACTACAGCAGTCCCTCTTTTTATAAGGCAACCCCTTCTGCAGCAGGAAAGTGGCCTTATAAGAGGGGTAGCCCTTTTAGCGGGGGATCACAAAGATGCGAGTAATAATTACATATAAACTAAAAAACTCATAACTAATTTTTAAATATTTAATATTTTCATTTTAAAATCACACACGTTATGGAATCAATGTAAAACAAACTTGTATTAATGCTATTCAAATAATTATGAATAATCATCAATCATGGTGCAAAAACATTAGAAAACCTTGTCAATAAAATCTGGGTACAAACATCTTGCTGTCACTATCATTCTCCATCCATTGCATTTTCCCTCTGCTGCAGAATGCATAATTGATAATGTTTATTTGATCTTTCTACATCAAATTTCTCATCAATGACCATGTGTACTCTTCCTCTTTTCATTTAGTCAAATTGCTTTCACTGTTTATTCCAAGATGAGAATGTCTAATGACAGTTTGCAAGAACTTACTCCTTTATTGGCAAATATCCCACTGTAAAACTAATTTGTAGCTATTACACGAAATGCTCGGTGTTTACAAGGAAAGTGAGCTTGCCATGTAATTAAATGGTTATAGTCTGGTACCCTTTCAAATACATTTCATAATCTAGGAGAAAAGCCACAATGGCTAACACACTATTTTTACTTTATGGCAATCATGCTGATTTGAACTGAACAATACTGTGCTTCTAAGCGGTCAGCTTTCGTAATCTTGACAATTATTGGTGATATTAACAGCCAGTAATTATCAATGTGACAAAACCCAACATCTAACACACCACAGTAATAATAATTGGATTACTTACCTCTCTGTATGGATTGATGTTACAGGTACTTTATCGGATTGTTGGAACAATGTCAATTTGTTGAATTTAGAAGTCAACAATATTCATTAGATTTCCATCTGTAAACCCCAATATCTGTCCACTCAAAAAGAGTAAATTTGACATTTTTTACACAAATATGCTGGACACTGGTGATTTTAGAATGGTGACCATCCTAGAGGGGTATGCTGATTTAGATACAACATCAAGAAATCTTTTTAAAACCCTCAAGTGGCTTCCATTTCAACAGAGAACTCAACTTCAAAAAGGTTTACTAATGGCTCCTGATTATCTTAAAAATAGTTTTAAATTTGTGGAAAATGTACATACGTATGAACTAAGATATATCTCAAACAACAATTAATATTTACCTAGACCAAATTCAGAGTTTTATAAGAAGAGTTTTGCTGTCTCTGGAGCTAAACTATGGAATTCCATTCCACATTATATATAACAGGCATGTGCAACCTTCAACCTGCTGGTCTGATCCAGCCAGTGACCTGTTTTATCTGTTTATTTACATCATAGGGTGTGACTTTAAAAATCGCTTATCCATCCCCCGCTCTGGAGGAAGTTGCACATGCCTGCAATATAGTCAGCTGACTAATCAAAATATTTTAAGAAGTTTCTTAGTCAACATCTCTAGAAACAATCATTTGTATGATTTGTGTAATTCAGTACAACTCTTAACTCATTAACCCCTGGCGCCACGTTTACGCGTCATGAGGTTGTACCCTACTTCCGAGCTCTGTAACATGAACATCATTTAGGATACACTAAAGTGGATAGTATTTCAGGAAAGTAGACAGATGTAGCTCTACAATGATACCAAATAATGTCGACTTTCTACTCGCATTAAAAAATACAGCGAAAAAAATGCAGTTTTTGAGACCTGATTTTTTTTAGGTCAAAAATTGCCAGTTCCGGAACCGGAGTTTGTGTCCGGATTTTATACTTTTTGGCCTTAGATCTAAAGCAGACCGGTCCGAACTGAACACAGACAGATGAACCTTTGCAAAAAGTAGGATAAGTTTGAGATTTGGAGTAAAAAGGGGCCAGGACACAAAAATCAGGGATCCAATACGAAAAAAAAACAAAAAAACAAAACAAGTCCAACTTTTACCCTTCTGCACATGCGCGAGCGTAACAGCCAATCAAAAACAATGTTTCTGATACATCTAAGCATCCGGCTAAACGAAAAACTTTCTTAAGCAGATGTGTTTTGCTGCATTCAGAAGTAACCCCAAAAATGCGTTTCCTACCCCCATTTCAGGCGAAAATGAAAAGAATCTCCAGGGGTTAATGAGTTAAATTAAAACAATGTACTTACATGTACTCACCTGTAATGTCTTATACAGGTTCACTACTAATCCATGTACGAATCTGGTATGTACTCTTCTTTAACGCCTTGTACATATTTTATAGTGGTAGTAGATCAATTATCTAGTTTTTAATAGCACTGTTGTCTAAAGACACCACAACTTGTAAAAATTGTACGTTATATATATGTAATTGTAGAAGGCCTCATGGAAGATTGGTCAGTTGACCAAATGAGCTTCTAAAAAAAAGTAATTATTATTATTATTATTATTATTATATTATGCACAGTTGAACACAAATTCGTTGGTGTCAAGGGTTTCAAAAGGGGGACCACTGTATCACCCAACTCTTATATCATGTCGACATTTAACAGCCAGGATGCGGTTCCAAATCCTATCATAGAATCAGCCAGGGTCAGCTACCATGACGTGTCATTGATAAAGGCACTTTACTCCTATTGCCTTGGTAATAAATAACCTACTTGTGTTGCTGTGCCCTAAAATACAAACCAATCATGTTGATTTTCCCTATTTATATTACTACAGTCTGAAAAAGTTCTTTCCACAGGTAATGGCATAATTAACATACGTAGCTCTAGCTCACACTCTAACTCATTCAAGATCTTCATCAGCAGTAGAAAAATCCATTGCCTGGGAACCCAGGACAACCAAAACTAATGCCAGGCAACCTATTTTTCCCAATCTGAAAGCCCTATCGGGTAACTAAAAAAATATTTTTAAAAAATTATCAAATTAAAAATTATAATGGAATTTTATATATTTTCCAGTGACTAACATTTGATCATTAAATTGCCCCTCTGGGTACCTTTAGCTGGGTGCCTGAATTATCTCCATATGATTCCATAGTTGAGTGTTGGGTAATTTCCATTGGTAAGAAGCCACATTACTCCACGTGTCGGCTACACATTATCTGATTAAGTAATCACAGTCCATACTACTAGCCCCTTGGGGTGAACCCTTATATAAACAAGACTAGCAAATGCTCGTCTTTTGTCAACACACCAACATATGGTAGCAGTATCTTTAATCTTTGACTTGACACACTGAATGCCTATGATCTTGTAGTACACTTTCCCAATGGTCAGTGGAAGAAATGGGAACTCACTGAAGAGCATGAGACAGTTGTTTCTGTTGGCTAACTTTAGCCAAAAGAATATGGCAAGTATAATGAATCAAACCAATCACACTTGTTGTTGTATGCTACTGTAGTATCATTTATTTTTGTGGATCTCAATTTTCGTGGTTTTGTATATAAAAAAAAGACATTTTCATGGGTACTTCAATTCATGGTTTTGCCTGTCAAAGTTTGCAATTTTGTAGGTAATATTTAATTTTGTGCATTAACCTTTACAAATACCCCCCAAAATAGAATACAAAAGAACAAAACTATGCCGACAACAAACAGCGGTTGCTTCAATGGTTAAACCATAATGATGTAAACTCATATATACATAAAATATAGAGAAGTTTCAGGTCAGGGGTGGCCAACTACTAGAAAGCTGATGGACAACTACACACCATGTCTGGTTACCCATCAATACCAATATATGTTTGAGGGCTGATTTATCAGACTACAAAACACCATCAAAAAAGGAAATTGTTCAATTATCTTTTATTGCTGATCTCAAACAGATTCAGTGTGTCAACATGTGTGACACTTTATGTATATGACAAACTGTATATACTCGATTATAAGTTGCCCCCCCCCCCCCCCCCCACCTTTTAGGGCTGCAAAAAGCCAATTTCTCTTTGACTCTCCTATAAGTCAGGGTGTATTTTGCAAGTCAGATCTGTCTGAAGGGGTGACTTGTCATCACTGCTTCACAGTTGCACTTTGGAAAAATTAACAAACCAAACTGGACAGACAGATTGAAAGATAGGAAAAGTAAAGACAAAACCAGTGTAAAATACAATTATATTATCGAGTGGAATATGCCACAAATCGACAACTTACAATTTGTCCATCTTCGTGTAATAAAATCCACTGAAATCCATTATATGATCAATCCATGAATTCATGTTATCAGCCCACATGCACTGGCAGATAACTTGGGAAATATCACTTGGGAATTAAATCTGATTTATGGAAAGGAAAATGCAAATTAAATCAAAACTTTCATTGCATCAAACACAGTGTTTATGCAGCAAAACACAAATATTTTAATACTAATACAGGCTGTTCGGACTTGCATGAAAATGGAAGCAATATACTTGCTAGTAAACACCCATGGTAAACAACATTGACGGACATAAAACATTGACAGACACTTCACTTTGCGGTGGGTAGTTTTTAATTTACCAGTAATATTTTCAAATTATCAAAATCCAAATAACTGTAGATACAAGTATTGTGTAATAAATAGTCATGAAACAGATATACACAGTGCATACCATATATGCATTTCTGAATAGGAATAATGACATGAAAATGTAAAAAATTTTTGAATTGCAAGTATTTTTATGTACTGCAAACATCTAGAGTATCCAACATGACCCCTAGATTTATCAAATTTTTTTGTTATGTCGAGCTTATAAGATGACCCCTACTGTGCATGAATTGAATTTTCAGTCAAAAACGTCGACTTATAAGCGTATATAGACTGTATATATGACAAAAGTTGCTGAATCATTTTTATTCCAGCAATCTTGAGACAATTGCAGTAAGTTACTAGGCAACCAGAAAAATCAGCCGTGCAACCAGTTTTGCAAAGCTGTTTGCAAAGGAACAACGATGGATTTTCACAATTTTTCTACCTCTGTTCATGATACAAACCTATTCAACAAGTTTTATCAAAATCACTTGAGAAAAATAGTCTACAGAAAAGTAATCAGCTCAGACAATCAGATGCAAGATCACCTCATTAATATGTGCAGATCTCACTTATCTTAGACCATACTGATATAAGCTTATTTACCAAGTTTACGCAAATTTCAGCCTAAATCCAGACTCCAGAGTGGTAAACAAGCTCTGCCAGTCAGATACAAGATTACTTCATTAATATGTGTAGATCTTACCCATATTCAAACTCATCCAACATCTTGATGATATAAGATAATTTAACAACCTTGATCAAAATCTGATCATAAATAGAGTCACTGGAGTGTTGACAAGCTAAGCCAAACAAATGTTAGATCACGTCCTTAACAAGCATTGATCTCACTTATTATCAAAGTTGTCAGATATCACAATGATATAATACAATATTCCAAGTCTGAAAAAAATCGAATCAGAAATATGGCCTCCAGAGTGGTAACAAGCTCAGCCACCAGATGGATGATCACCTCATTAATATGTCTGGATCTCGCTCATTATCAAAATCACCTGAGATCTTGATAATATAAACTTATATGCGAAACTTAATTAAAATCACACCAGAAATATGAGTGGTAACGTACTCTGCCAATCAGATGCAAGATTACCTTGTTAATATGAATGGATCTTGCTCATTATCAAACTTGTACAAGATATTTCCTAATTTGATAAAAAAATAATGGATCAGAAATATGGCCTCCAGAGTGGTAACAAGTTCAGCCAATCATATACATGATTACCTCAGTAATATGCATGCATCTCGCTCATTATCAAACTTCCCAGAGATTGTGATGGTATAAATCCATATTCCAAGTTTTATCAAAATTGCATCAGAACTATGGTCTCCCAAATGTTAACAACCTCAGCCAATCAAATGCAAGATCACCTAATTAATACAAGTGGATCTTGCTCTCGTCATCAAATTCATCTGAGATCTTGATGATACCAGCTCATATTCCAAGTTTGATCAAAATCAGATCAGAAATATGGCCTCCAGAGTGGTAACAAGTGATTGTTGACAGATGGATGGATGACATGTAGAACAATACCATAAGCTCACTTGACTTTACGACCAGCTGAACTATTAACAAGAGTCCCTCGAAGGGATTGGTGCACTAATGGCTGAAAAGAATTTCCAGGAATCAAATATAATACTGTTTCTTCTTTTTAACTGCTGAGTATTGAAACCATCTCTGATACTGTTGAGCAATAAAAGATTTTCAACATGGCCACCATGATCGGCACCAGTTTTATTTAGGACCAACTAGATATCATTAAAAGTCTTCTAGTGAAAACCCTTTGTTCTTATGACCATCCATTCAGAAGAAGCGATAACAAGATTTTCAAAATGTTCTTAAAAGTGGACATATTGGATATAAATTGTGACCAACTAGATATTATAAGAAGTCTTTTGGTGAAAAACCTACTGCATGTCAGATGAGCACCATTTTCATTTATGACAAACTAGACTCCATAAGAGGTCTTCTGGTGAAAACTTCATGTCAATATTACTTAGCATTAAGAAGGGGCAGCAAGAAGATTTTCAAGATGGCTGCCATGGAGGTCATATTGGCTGCAAGATTGTACCATTTTCATTTAAGACCAACCTGACATCATAAGAAGTCTTCTTGTGAAAGTCACATGTGAAATCACCACCCATCTATGAGTAGCAATATCAAGCTTTTCAAGATTGCCACCATAGTGGAAGTCAGATCAGTACCATTTTCATTTAGGACCAACTTGACATCATAAGAAGTCTTTTGGTAAAACCCCCATGTTGAAATGAAAATCCATTCAGGAGTAGTGATAACAAGATTTTCAAAATTGCCACAATATCAAATTGTTGATGGATGGATGGATGGATGGATGGTCTGACAGACAACGTGATTACTCTAGGGCTGCACTGACTTCATTGCATGGGGCCCTAATGAAAAACTTCAACCACATCCTTAGCAGTAATGTTGATGACATCAAAAAAATGACTGCTAGATCTTGCTTTTCCACAAACATGGACTGGACAAAAAAAAGCAAATGTTACAGTATGCCAAGTGAAGTGAGCCATCGCCACCAATACTCACTTCAACATCAATGTATGCTGAATATATGTGCAGCTGCTACAAGTGTACTTACTGTATACACTCACTTATAAGTCTGATCCAACTGAAAACAACACAGACTCTGAACTGTCATTGAATAATATGCCAGCATCTCAGGGTCTATGTTGTTTTGTTCTACTGATTACTCCTAACAAACTGCATTGATCCAGATCTGCCGGCACATTATGTGACAGCAGACCAGAGTCTATGTAGTTTGCAGCTGGAACCAACTTATAAGCAAGTATATATGGTACCTGATTTAGAATGAATTTATAGGTCTTGCTTATAAGTATATATTATACACCCAACTGCAAACAGCCATCACAAAATAAACTTGATTGTATATGTTGCATGTACAGCACAGACTGACATTGACACTGATCTGCCTGCCATGAACAGCACAGACTGACATTGACACTGATCTGCCTGCCATGGCAGATCTGGGTAACACTGTTTTCATAAAGTGGGCCATCTTTTGGTTAGCATAGTAAAGACATGTAGAGACTTTCTGGCTGATACCATGCAAAATAATATGAACTACATGTCTTTCAAGTGCCACAAATGTGAAAAAACAAGACTGATAGAATTCACTGAGAAAAAAAAGCAAATATGCCATTTTGATGAGCTCAGAGGAATATCACAATGTTAATAATATTTTTTTCACTATCCCATTCCAGAAACAACAATGCCTGAAAGCATTTTGAATTGACTCATTCATTAACTGTGAGTTAGTCATCCATGAAGCAATAAGGTCAACACCTTACACTATAGTTGATCAATAATCTCAGCTTTATTTGAGCAAATATGATACAAATAATCATCACTTGAACAAGAAGCCCAAGTGAGCCTTGTATTGCTCATTTAGGTAAGTGACAAATGTAAGGTTGTGAAAACAAATTCATACATGTAGTGGAACTGTGGAGCGGAAAGAAACTTTGGCTCACTTGGTTGCCACATTGTCTATTAGGTCTAACAAAATAGGAGTGTTTCTGGTTCCATGCTAAAAAAAAAAATGGATTGTCTGATCAGAATAAGATTCGTTAAACTTGTTTATTCCCCTCCATTTACTGAATGTGAACCAAGGTTACATGACCCAATTTTATTCCTTGGAGAAAAGACTTTGTCAGTATTACTCAACAACACAATGTTTTACGATAGTTAGATATACACTTTCTATATAATTACTTAAATAATTGGCATTTGTCTGATGTAACTTACTGTAACTCTGAACTGACCACTATTAGCAACAAAATTAAATGCAGTCTGGTCACAACATTAAAAAATCTGGAATTTGTTTTTTAAATTCTGCTTTATGGTCAGAAAATGCGGTCTGCATAGCAGTAACAAACTAAGCCAATCAGATGCATGATCATCTCATTAGCATGTGTGGATCTTGCTCATTATCGAAATCATTCAAGACATCAGTGATATAAGCATATATTCCAAGTCTGATAAAAATCAGATCAAAAATATGGCCTCCAACGTGTAGAAGGATAACCAATCATATGCAACATCACCTCATTAATATGCATCTCTTGCTCTTTATCGAACTTGTCTGAGATTTTGATGATATAAACCTACATTCCAAGTTTTATTGAAATATGGTCTACAGAATGTTAAAAAGCAATTGTTGATGGATGGATGCATGATGAACAATGCAAGACAGATGCAGGGCCATACCATTAGCTCACTTGGCCTTATCGGTAGGTGAGCTAAAAACCTGAGATGCCAACATATGAGTATGTTTATCAGGAATCCTAGCATCAATTTTGGGGAATCTAGGCAACGGATCTGGAATGGCTAACATGTTTGTTAAAAGTAACAAACTTCTTTACAATTATGTTACATCTTCCTAAGAGAATATACATACAGTAATAATTAAGGTCCAATGAAAATAAATTGTGTATCCATTCATCCAATTCTAGAACCTTGAATTCCTTCAACATTTTTGCTAAAACAATAATCATAAACAGTTTCCTTATTAATTATCTGCATCTTTCTTTTGTCTTCATCTTCCTCACAATTTTTCACCTAATTACAGTGTAATCAACTGGTTTGGTACATTGTTTTTAACATTGTCAAACTATATTCTATGTACCAGTCTATCATACTGGTGAAAAAGTACTGATCTCCCCACCCAAGTCAACATTAAAAACTCGTGCTCCAAATTATTTCCCCAAAGTTTTGTTTGTCCGGAATTTCAACAATATAAATTTTAATGCAGCATTTTCACCAAAAATTTGTAATAATTATGAAAAATCAAGGGTTGAAATCTCTGGAAAAACTTCCGCCAGTCAATTCCTCCAAGGTACATGTATGTTTGCTTCCCTTGAGATAGGTGTATTTTATCTACATAAAATCGATGAAGGATTGATTCTTCATACAAACATCAAAGCAAAACAGTACAATCAAACAATTACATACTGTATATACTTGCTTATAAGTGGAGTCCAACTGCAAACAACATAGACTCTGATCTGCCATCACACAGTGTGCCAGCAGATCAGGGTCTATGTTGTTTGTTCTACTGATTACTCCTAACAAACTTCATAGACCCAGATTTGCTGGCACATTATGCGATGGCAGATCTGGGTCTGCCCAGTTTGCAGTTTGACTTCACTTGTAATCGAATAAAAATGGTAGCTCACCATTACTTTTGCTAGTCTCCAGCAGGCATTGTAAACAATAATTTAGAAAATAAATTCAGATTAAAGTGATCATGGCCCTCTTTTTAAGTAAAGATTTATTTAACAATCTTTTATCTTTACCTTAAAACTTTTAAATCACAGTACAATCTAAAATTTTAATTGACACTATATATCCAGCATTGTGCTGAAATATTGTGAAACCAACCTACCCACCCACCCATCTACCTACCTACTGTGACAGGACATAAAAGACAAAACAATAAAAAAAGAACATTATTTTCCATGACATCAAAGTAGAAGTACTATAAAACCAGAAATGAATGTTGATCTTTGTTCTTAAAATCTGCTTCACAAGCTATTATCACTGTCCACCCCTTGAAGCCGGATTTTTACTGGCATACCTGCCAGATCACGTCATGCAAGAAAACATGATTGTTTACTCCCAAACCCTCCAGAACTGCTGTTTTGAAAAACACAATTTTCAGTAATCTTAGGGAAAAAAGAGAGAGTGAGACCTTTCTTGAGACACAGATATATGCATGTAACCTGTACAAACAGAAACAGTTGTGCTTAATGCTCATGTAAGGCAGCTGATACAAATGATTGTCATAAAAGCGCTTAAAAGATAAGGCAGTTCCAGATAAACAACCACCAATGCACAGATTACCTAATTGACTCACAATAGCTAGAGTGATGTTGTGTTCAGCACTGCTATGGGAGAGTCCATTAGGCTAATTTGAAAGGTAAAGAAGTACACAAGTGGAACAACTCAATTCATTTAAAGTTAGGCAAATCAAAGAGATGTGTGTTAAAGAAACAGAAGTTATTACTCTTCATTGCCTTGAATGATCATGTTTAAGCCATCTTTATTAAAGAATATTAGGCTAGCTCGTGATCTTTTAAGTCAGATTTCACTCCATATACAACAAACAAAACATGATTATTTTAATTTAGTAGTTGGAGTAGTTTGTAAGTGTGATTGATTTTTTAAGGCAAAATGTCGAAACACAGCTGTGATTCAGGAAAGGATGAGCCATCAGCAAAGACAGCAAAACTAAATTTGTTAACTCCTAGTCAACAGAGTCTGACTTTGTGAAGCATACTGGAAACACCATATCGACATTTCATCATCCAGTAGTGTACACCATCCGTAGGCATAGTAACACCACCCAGCATCAGGACAATCAACAAATGCAGAGCTCAATTCCAAAAGTAACTAACATGTTTAAATGTTCTAACTAGAGTGCCCATTGCATGTCTGACACTACCACACAGCAATACATCTGCAGAAAGATTATTTTCTATACTGAGAAAAATTCAACAAGCTCTTTCCAGAAGTTTCAACAACTGTACCATCCAGTCTCTGACGAGTACATAGATGAACTCTAACAACACCTGCATCACCTTCAAAACCCCCACTAAACAACTGAACATCTAGTTAAGGTTATATTCCACATTCCAGTGGATTTTAAAGACAGAAACTTTGAGTATATTTTTTTTATTTAACTCATTAACCCCTGGTGCCACGTTTACGCATCTTGAGGATGTACCCTACCTCCGAGCTCTGTAACATCAACATCATTTAAGATACACTAAAGTGGATGGTATTGCAGGAAAGTAGACAGATGTAGCTCTACAAAGATACCAAATAATGTTGACTTTCTACTCGCATTAAAAAATACAGCGAAAAAACGCATTTTTTTAAACCCGATTTTTTTTAGGTCGAAAATTGCCCGTTTTGGAACCAGAGTTTGTGTCCGAATTTTAGACTTTTTGGCCTTATATCTAAAGCAGACTGGTCCAAACTGCACACAGACAGATGAACCTCTGCAAAAAGTAGGATAAGTTTGAGATTTGGAGTAAAAAGGGGCCAGGACACAAAAAATTTGGGGGCCAAAGCAAAAAAAACAACAAAAAAAACGAAGTTTAACTTTTACCCTTCTGCACATGTGCAAGCGTAATAGCCAATCAAAAACAATGTTTCTGATACATCTAAGCATCCGGTTAAACGAAAAACTTTCTTAAGCAGATGTGTTTGACTGCATTCAGAAGTAACCCCAAAAATGCATTTCCTACCCCCATTTCAGGCGAAAATGAAAAGAATCTCCCAGGGTTAATGACTTAATGTCGGTGTGGTTGTGATTATGTAAGTGTGCACACACACATGTGTGTGTGTTTTTCTGGACAATGTTAATTCTACCAACTACTTTTTGTCTGAAAGTTTATCAAATGCTTCAAAGAAAACATTTTATTTTCTTTTATTCAAATTTGAATTTCCCATAATTTCCTACAGGCTTATATGAGTAAACATAGAGAATCTTACATGGTGCTCATTTTAAATTAAATTTATGAAATAAGTCAAATAGTTTATATCTTTTGCAAGCCTTGGCGAGCAAAAGATTGAAATTATGCGACAAGTTTCATACATTTCACTCGAGATGAGCAATGAGTTTAATAAATTTCATTTGAAATGACCACAAATGAAAAAAGATGAAAAACACTGATTTTATTTGACCAAACCACAGAATAGTGTAGTGAAATGACTTTAAAATACATTTGCATGCCTCAGTTGTTAAGCCTTTCCTTTGCATAATGTTATGACATCATCTGTAATGTCATGAGGTGTTAATATCTGAAAATTATGATATGGGTATATTAACATAAATAACACATTAGTCATGTGATTAAACTTATTCTCAAATTGTATGATGTCACTATTTTGAGTTGTGTACACAGAACCAACCCCCACCCCCACCCCCATTCCTTGGGACCTCAAAACACTTTTTGGGTATAAAAAGCCCCTAACACTGGGAGGTTGGCAGGTATGTACTGGGTGAAAGTCACAGGCTTTGTGTAACCTTGGAGTGACAAGCCAGCAGTACATGCCTATTTCATGCATCAATAATTACCTTGATTAACCACCACAGGTTAGGCTTCATATGAAAAGCATGCAGTCCACTGATCTAATTCCTACACTAATTCACATGTACAATACACAGTTAACTGACTGAGGGTAACATATCACAATATACAATGCATAGCCATTAATACAGGAAGTTTACCACTGAATAAACATATGTATTCCTGCTTCAAACTGCCTTGGTCCTTCTGAGCAGGCTAGGATGTATATAGATCTGGCAAGGATGAATTCAATGTGATCATAAAAATAAATACTTAATAATTATAATAAAGCATAAAAAATGTAGCTCACAGTGACCTTCATTGGTTTTAAGGGTGTAGAAGTAACAGACATGCATCCAATTATCAAGTTTCATGATTAGACATAAACAGTAGCCAAGAAATTAACTTTTAACACAAAATTTCACAAAGTCAATGAAGCATGAAATACAGCTCACAAAGGCATCTGTTTGTGAACTGGATGTACAACTTATCAAAATGCATCCAATCTCCAAATTTCATGACTCTAGGTATAGTATGTATGAAAAATCAAAAAGATCGTGTGGTCATGAGCTAAATGTAAAAAGTATACCAAACCCAGCAAATGATGAAATATAGGTCATGAAAAGCCTCTTTTGTTGTAAGGGTGTGGTAGTAACAGAGATGCATATCATCATCAATTTTCTGATTCTAACATGAACAGTGCCTGAGAAATTAACATGAAACACAAAATTTAACCCATGTCAGTAAAGTGTAAAATATGGGCCATAATGACCTACTACTTTAATGAGGAAGTAGTGCTGATCAAGATACATACCCAAGTTTCATGATTCTAGATAGGATAGTACGTAAATAACATGCGAAAAACCTATGTAGTCATGAGCTAAATGCAAAAACTTATCAGAAGCCAGTAAAATGTAACATATAGGTCACAGTGACTTTTTTTAGTATGGGCATACTACTAAGAGTATACAATCATCAAGTTTAATGATTAAAACATAAACAATAAAAATATCAAACTGAACCAATCTCAGTGAAAAGTGAAATATGTGTCATGGTGCTCTATGTTAAAGATGATGTTGTAGTTACTCATTAAGATTCATCCTCTTTCCAAGTTTCATGATCCAAGGTATAACAGTATTATACAGTAAACAAAAAAAACCAATGTGGTGATGAGCTAAATACAAACACATAAGTCAGTAAAATGTGAAATGTAAGTCACCATGATCTTTTCTTGTAAGGGTCTGGTACTAATAGCAATGCATATAATCACCTAGTTTGATGATTCTGGCAAGATCAATCCTTGATATTGAACCCAAGTCAGTAAAGCATGATATATGGGTCACAGTGACCTACTTTTGTGATGAGGGTGTAGTATTCATTAAGATACATCCCCTCACCAACTTTCAATAATCTTGGTAGCAGTATGTCCTTAGGGTGCTAAAAAACTATTTGGTTACGAGTTAAATGCAGAAACTTAACCTAAAAGCAATAAAATGTGAAATGCAGATCACCACGATCTTCTTTTGTTTTGAGGGTGTGGTACTAATAGAGATGCATTCAATCATCTAGTTTGATGATTCTACTATTATCAGATCCTGAGAAATAATTGTAAAAGACAAAATTTAAGAAAAGTCAGTGAAATATGAAATATAGATCAGTGACCCACTTTTGTGATGGGGGTGTAGTACTTCATCAAGATGCGTCCCTCAAAATGTTTCATGATTCAAGGTATAACAGTATTTATACAGTGTGCAAAAAGCCTGAGCTAAATGCAACAACTTAACCAAGAATGTACAACTAATGTACATGTATGTACAAAGTTAGCCCCCTCCCCTGGGGGTAGGAGCTATGAAACCCACTCCAAACTGTTGCCTGGGACCTAGGAAGAAAGAATGTCTGACATTCAGTGAGGGTGTACATATATATATATGCTTTTATCTTTGAGGATGCCAATGCTGACAACAATGCCAGGGGTAATACAATAACTTATCTCTACTTTGTAGAGGTGAGCTACAAATTAAACTACATGTAAATATGATGCTCTTGAAGTAAAAGTAAGTAAGTAAGTAAGTAAGTAAGTAAGTAAGTAAGTATGTATGTATGTATGTATGTATTTATGTATGTATGTATGTATGTATGTATGTATGTATGTATGTATGTATGTATGTATGTATGTATGTATGTATGTATGTATGTATGTATGTATGTATGCATGTATGTATGTATGTAGTAACATTTTATGCCACCTCAGCACAATAGTGGCTATATGGTGCCAATTAAACGCAAAGTTTGAAAAATGTAAAAATGGATTGCACAAAAATTTAGGAAGATAAACCCTTCCAAATAATGTAACATAAGATAAAATATAAAATGCAAAGATGTTAACATTTTGTAAAATATATATAAAATAAATGATAAAGGTGACACATAAAATCCAAAAAGATATATGGTCAAAATTTCTTATATAAACTGCATTCACTCAAAAAGTCCAAAATTTGCTCAGGTGGTACATCATCATACAATTTCTTCATGCAGTTCACATCAAAATATTTCTGTAACATCTTAATTGAGATGATTTTAGTTTTATGATGTTTTAACGACAAATATGTCACTTCACACAACACTACACCTTGAACATGGATGCATTTCAAGAAATGAAGGTCTGCCTTTTAATTTGTACATGGTTTCAAAAACTGGTCTATCACATATTATTGAATGAAGGCAAAGCATAGAAGCAATTTCTTAAAATAAGCAGATAAGCTTGACAATTATAAAAGATATTCCTACTTTCTCAATACAAGGAAATAAAATGAGAGGAAAATCATATTTCTTATTACAAGAAAATACAACTTAGAAGAAGTATTTTTTTACCAAATTTATTTTTTTCTTATAGAAAGACAGAAAATCTTAACTTTTGAAATTCTTATTTGTTGAAATTCATTTTCTAGTATGAAAATTGAAACTTTTAAGAAAATATATTTTGGGTTTTTTTCGTTTTCTTATTTACTAAAAAAATATTCTTAAAGTAGGAACAATTTTCTTATTAAGAAAGACTTTTTTTTGCAGTGATATAAAGTATTCCATTTGTTGACGTGTTGAAAGTGGAGACTTCAGTTGTATTTTTTTATATTAGGCTTCTAATTACATGTTAAAATTAGATATTTTATTTATCTTTTATCTTAAGAAGGCCAGTTAAATGAGACATTAGAAGCATCTATCAACTGCATTAAGATTGGACAATATATTCGAAGAAGAAACATATTTCATAGAAACAATACTTTGTTTTCCTGCCTTGTCTGAAGACCCTTTTATCAGCCTCTCAAATGAGAACAGACTGGTATTTTATGACTACTGAATCCAAGTAACTGCCAATTAAAACTAAAAGCATGCAACCATAAAGGTAACATACATGGGATAGAACAAAACTGCTCTGTATTTCAAGCAGCATTTCTAGAACATAAAACAGTACTAAAATCTATTTTCTCATGTCACAACTGCAATATCCCAAAAGACTGTCCTTGATTCCTTAACTGAACAACCATGACACTTTAGCCTTAATCCACAAGTTACTGGGAATCTTCTCTGTTATGCGTGATGCCTATTGGCCCACAATGATGACAATCCACTCATGCAAATACAAGTTACAGACATTTTTAAACACCTGCTTGTTGTATGATGGTGAACTAAAGTTACATTTCTTTTCAGTATGCAAGATAAATGCAAGTGTTCCATGGATCACTAGGCCTCACCTTTGCTATGCATCTTCAGGCACATTACATGATTTTTAACATCTTTAACAAAACATTTCAACACAAAATCTTAATAGTGCTGATGGAGTAGAAAGTGAAACATGTATCTCATTATCTGCCGATGTAAACCAGACAACAACACAAAAATAAACACTACTTACTTGTCTTCCCCGAGGACCACACCAAAGCCAACATGTTCAACTCGCACCTGTTTTGGGTCGTACCAGCCTGCTTTATGTGCTGCAGGGAAAATCGTCTGGAAATGACTTGCCTGAAAGCAGAATAGCTTTGTATACATACAAAACAATGTGCATAGCTTGAATAAGATGAAGGAAAATAAACTTAGCAAATTTAATTAAAGAATTTATGTCCTAATGTAGCTTTTTGTGGAGACTGCAGCAAGTCAAATTTTGTTTCCTTCAGATGAACAAAAGTAGAGCTCAAAGAACACAAGCAGACACTTATACAAAACTATGACTGAAACATAACCGGAAATCTAACTGATGCCAATGTTTCTGCAATAGAAATGTTTCCATGTACATACAACACTGTATCGTCCATTCTTGACACCTGTAAATAATTAGGAAGACTCAATGACAATCAAGAATGGGTACCTCAATATTAAAATTAGAGGAGTAGTGAGCAATTTGTTCACATAAATATACCCTGAACCTGCCACATCCTACTTCCACCCCAATGACGGAGAAGAGTCTAGAGTAAAAAAGGAAGAGCATTCCTCTTCAGAATATAGTGCGAGTAAAATGATTAGTCAAAATGCATATCATCTGAATATGACTATTAAATGAAGAACGTTACACAGCAATCCACTAAAAAATTCAGGAATAGTTGCATTCACAAAATTTTGTCATATTTTGCATCCAGCTGTAAGTCAAAAAAGGGAAATAACTCTTACAAAAATCATGGGAGCACAAAGATCATCCAAAATGTGCATCTTTAGATGATGACTATATTATGAATCATAAAAAAACTGCATGACAGTTTGTGTTCAATAGATTCTGTCTTTCACTGCACTCAGCTGCAGGACAAAAAGGACAATCACTTGAGCATGAATTGTCAGAACAAAGTGGTTTGTCGACATGTGCATCTTCATATGATGGTCATAACATGTACAAAGTTTCATGGTGATTCACAGAAAACTTGGAATCTAGTTGTGGTCAACAGATTCTGTCATACACTACATCCAGCTCCAGGATAGTCCAAAACAACAACTCTAAAACAAATTGCAGGAGCACAGTGATTTGTTGAAATGGACATCTTCAGATGATGACCATAATATATACCAAATTTCACAACAATCCATGCAAAAACACAACAATCCATGCAAAAACTCTGAGACTAGCTGCAGTCACAATATTATGTCATACACTGCCATAAGCTGGACAAAAAGGGAAATAATTCTAACAAACTGTGAGTGATTTGTCGACATGCATATCTGATGATGATGATCATAATATAAGTTTTATGGTGATTCACTGAAATAGTGAGACTAGTTGCTTTGTCAATATGCACATAATATGTAGCAAGTTTGACAGTGATCCACTGAAAACTGCAGGACTAGCTGCATTAACAAGATTCCATCATACACTGCGTCAGCAGCAAGACCAGAAAGGGCATAAACTCAAACAACCACATAGTAATCAATGATTGCATAGCTTACCTCGACAAAGTTTTTCAAAGTCTCCAGAAACCACTGTAAACATTATTTATCATCCATAAAATAAATTCAGATTAAAGTAATCCTGACAATAGAATATTGGCTCCTTTTCTAACTTAATGTGCCTTTGTTTTTTTTAACAATTTTCATCTTATATTTACAGAACTCAGCTTTCAACTGCACTGTAGAGCCAGTATTGTGTATTGTGCTGACACGCCATCAAATCATGTACATAATGCTGTGACTAGGCATAAAAAAGATACAAAAGAAAAGAAAAGAAAAGTGCATTCTTTTCTATGATATCATATATTAATTTTCTTTTCTTTTCTTTTTTAAAAATGTTTCCTTTAAAAAATCTGCTTCTGAAGTTATTATCATTGTGCACTTCTAGAGCCAGATTTTACTGGCTGAAAGTCACAAGCTTTGAGTAACCTTGGATAAGCTTGGATCGACCACCAGTATTAGAAGCATTGTTCATGCATCTGTAATTGCCTTGAATAGCCACTAACCTGCTGCAGGCAACCTATCACAATATACAATGTATATAAATATGGAAAGTCAAACACTGAATAATCATATTTATTCCTACTTCCAACTGTACTGGTCAGAAAGTGCCTTCTGTGTAGGCTAGGATGTATATAAAATAGAAAAATCTCTGTGGTCTTGAGCTAAACACAGATCCTTTACCTATGTTAGTAAAACATAACATGTAGGTCACAGTGACCTTCTTTGGTTGTAGGGGTGTAGTACTAACAGAGATGCATCCATTTATCAAGTTTCATGATTTGAACATAAACAGCACCCAACAAATAAACTTTAAACAAAATTTCAACAAAGTCAGCAATGCATGAAATATAGGTCACAGAGACTTGTTTCTGCAACAAGGGTATAGTACTTATCAAGATGCAACCCCTCACCAAGTTTCATGATTCAAGGAGGGATAGCATGCATACTGCATGCCCAAAACTCATGTGGTTATAAGTTAAACATAAAACTTAACCAATGTCAGTAAAAGATGAAATACAGATTATGATCAGCTTCTTTTGCTGCAAGAGTGTGGTACTAAGAGAGATCCACATCATCATCAATTTCATGATTCTAGTATGAATAGTGCTGAGAAATTAACATTAAATATAAAAAATTTAACCCAAGTCAGTGAAGCATAAAATATGGGCCATAATGACCTACTTATCTAAAGTATGAGTAGTGCCCATCAAGATGCATCCTCTCACCAAGTTTCATGATTCTAGACAGGATAATATGTACAGAGCACGCAAAAAACCTATGTGGTCATGAGCTAAATGCAAAACTTAACCTAATCCAGTAAACTGTGAAACATAGGTCACAGTGACCTTATTTGGTATTTCTGTGGTACTAATACAGATGTATGCAATCATCTATTTTAATGATTCAAGCATGAACATTTGAAGCACAAAGTTTAACCATAGTAAGAGAGACATGAAATATGGGTCACAGTGACCTCCTTTTGTGATGGAGGTGCAGTACTGATCAAGATGCCACCAAGTTTCATGATTCCATGTATAACAGTATGTACAGAAGTTGCAAAATACTGGAGCTAAACAAAACAATTTAACCCAGTGCATATAAATAATGTATATGTCCTATATTAGCCCATTTAGCCCCCTCTCCAGGTGGTAGGTACTATGAAAACGACCCCAAAGTGTTGCCTAGGAATAGGACCTAGGAAGAGAGAATGGTTGAGATGCAGTGAGACTGTACACATGTATATGCTATTATATGTGCAGATGCCAAATGCTGACACTGGGGGTTGTACAATAGCTCCCCTCTATTTCATAGAGGTGATTTAAAAATTGCAGGAGGAAAGTAATTTGTTTATATGCACATCTTCAAATGATGACCATAATATTGTTTCATGATGATCCATTTAAAAATGTGAGACCAGTTGCATTCACACAATTCTGTCATACGCTACATCACACTCCAAGTCAAAAAGATCAATAACTCTAAAAACAATTAAGGAACATAGTGATTTGTCAACCTGCGCATCTTCACATGATGATCATAACATATACAAAGTTCCACTGCAATCTACTGAAACTTGTAAGACTAGCTGCGTTCATGAGACTCCATACATGCAAACAGCTGAAAGTCAAAATGGGCAATAACTTATAAAATTTGTGGAAGCAGTGGTTAGTCGGTATGTGCATCCTGAGGCGATGACCAAAATACTGAACAAGTTTTATGACAATCCATCAAAAACTGTGGGACTAGTGCTAACAAAATTGTGTGCCAGACAGAAGGAAGGAAGGATGGATGGACATGAGGATTGCCTCCACAGTGGTAGGGTTATACAAATATATCCTATATACTGGTTAGACTCTACTGGTAAAAGATTCTGTTTAATGTTGGCACTTAAAGACAGTTCAGCTGGTTAGGTTAACTTTTTCACGCATGGTACACAAGGGAACAAATGACAAGACAAAACAAATTAAAACACTGAAACAACTAACCTAATCCATAATCCGGCATGGCTGAAATGCTAATATCTTCACTAGAAATATCTCCATATTGACATGGATGTCCTGCCTGTAGCTAGGACAGTTGAAATAATACATGTCAATAATACATAAAATATAGGTCACAATGACCCATTTGGATGGTAAAACATCTGTACTCATTTAAATGCATCCGATAACCAAGGTCACAATGACCCATCTGGAAGGTAAAACTTCTGTACTCATTGAAATGCATCCAATTAAAAAGTTTCTTGACTGTGGCATTAACAGTGATGAGAATTACAACTTCAAAAGAAAAGGTCTCTGTTTCAATGCGATATGTATTATCAGCAGGGGTATATATATATATATATATATATATATATATATGAGATCACCAAGTGGGCCTGAGATCACTCACCTGACTGACATCTACCTAACAACAAGAGTACCATGAATGGCACATTATATGCCTATTTAATAGTCCTTTATGTAGGCTGGAGCAACAGTGGTTCAGTGGTTAGTGTGCTGGATTCACAACTGAAAGGGTGTAGGTTCGATATTGTGGTTAACAATGGAATGCAGCAATTGTTACTTGTCTATTGCCATGGCAACAAATATGGTAGATAAATTTCCAAAATTATATTTTTTTATAGCAGATAACTCAAATGCTTTAATAAGCTTAAAAAATAAATGTTTTAAATTAAAAAAATTATACAAGTGTAAAAAGAACCAACTAATGTATGACATTTTCAAGCAATTGTGGTTCTTCTTGTTCTTCTATATCTACATATCACAGAAAAGTAATGAAACATAACCACCAGATACACATGGAGCATACATTTCAGCATTTGCCTCTTTGGTTTGATTTTCTGATTACACTTGGTAACTGATGTTTATAGATTACAAGTAGTGTGTCAAATTTCATAGACTCTTGGTAAAAGTATAGACTCTATAATTGTATGTTTAAACATCTGATTACACTTGATAACTAATGTTTATGGATTTTTTCTATTCAATGATCCCATGCAGCATACAAAATAAAGGCTATTTTGAGTTAAATTATATTCAATGAAAAGAAAATTCTTACAATGTATAAACATTATCCATCAAATTCATAAATTAATAATTATCAAACTCATACTTTTACCAAGAGTCTCTGAATTTGATATATTACACATTTCATTTTAACACGTAATAGATAATTTTAATGAAAGAAAATATTCAAATCTTTGTATCATTTCAAATATTTTAGAAATACTTCTTGTTACTGTGACAACTCGTGTTCTTAACACATATTCTTTATAATGTTTTATGAGGGGTATTTAAAAAGTTCTGAATATTCTGTTATAACTTTTTTGTTTCTTTGAACCTGTCAATAAATTTAATGCCAATCAATAGACAACATAAAATTCTATAAAATGATCTGCAGCTGCACGTACAACAAGCCAGACTCTTGCAGATCTATGTGTGTGATGTAACATAGGTCAATGACAGTAACTTAAAAATGTCATCCAAGGAGAACAATTCTGCTACTAAGCAAAGGGCATACTGTAAAGTCTAGGTGCCCTTTGGATTCTCTCTGACTGATATCAAGGCCTACTTGGATGAAGTTTATGTATGTAATTCTCTGTAATATCCTAAAATTTTGAGGCGGCTTAATCATTTTAAGATGGTTGTGAATCCATGGATGATGACACGCATTCTGGAAGACCATTGTCTGCATTTGGTGAGTGGGAAGTGGCTGCTGTGAAAGGGGTGATTGATGAAGATACTCGATACACAGTGGAAGGTATTTCTGTTATCAGAGGCATTAATTCATCAGGTGTGTTAAATATATTGACGAATCATTTGAAGTTTAGAAAGGTTTGTGCAAGATCTTAACAAAAATAGACTCAGGTTGAAATTGCCAAACAGCTACTCACCAAATATGAAAGGAGTGACCAGAGATGTTTGAATGAGATTGTCACAGATGATGAAACATGGATTTTCTTTTTTGAACCCAACTCATGAAAAAAAAAAAGTTTGTATTGGAGACAATTAGCAGAGATACCACAAATTACTAGACATAGTCCGACTGTCAGGAAAGTTTTTATATGCATTATTTTTCTATGTTAAAGGCCCGGTCATCCAGTCACCTGTGCCTGACTCTGCTAGTGTAACTGGACACTTGTATGCCTCCAAAGTGTTGCCAAAAGCTGTGGAACACTCCCGAACCACCCGTCTATGCAACGGTACCCAAGGAATCCATCTACTCCATGACAACACACCAGTGCATAAATCTGCTATCATGACAGACTTCCTGAAAGAGCCCAGGATTCAAACTTTGCCACATCCTCCATACAGCCCTGATTTAGCACCAGGTGATTTTTGGCTGAATTCCATTATCAAATATTCACTGAGGGGCAGACAATTTGAAAGCCAACATGTGGTTTGAAAGTGCAGTTTTCCAGTGTCTGAACCACATACCAGAAAGTGAATGCAAAATGGCATTTAATAGTTGGATAATCAGACTGAGAAAGTGTGAAGAGGTGCATGGAGAGTACTTAGAGGGGATGCACTGACGTACTGTTCACTAATAAAGAACTTTGTTGTACAGCACACAAATATTAAGAATTTGTTAAATACCCCTCATACTGTAGTATCAAAATATTTTCGTGGGGTACCAATTTTTGTGGATTTTGTTGTTGTCCTGAACCAAGAATTTAAAGACCCAATGAAAAATAAAAAATAGCTACATATGATAAAGAACCCTACCTCCTCATTTTTTTACTGTTTCATTCCTAGAGATCAACAAAGCTATTTGATAAATTGTCATTTCTGTAACCTGATTAAAAATATTAGCTTTTACACGTTTTTGTTTTATTTTCACCCTCTTAAAAAAAGAATTTCAAAGCATTTTATATTGTTGTAATGCACACGTATCTATACAGTATCCTGTAGCTGTAATTTCCACTCACTGCCTTAAATCGGTATGTTGTGATATAAGTAAGGATAGAGAGAAACAAGAAAAATTATGCATGCTAAATCCCAATGAACAACATGACTGTAAAATACTAGAACTACTGCTTGAAGCACAATTACTAATGAAACACTGTGAATACACTAATTACCGCAGAGTACTGAAGCGCACACTTCACTGATTTTCGGACAAAACCACTGAATCAACATTGCATCAATCAAGTCGGCTGGTACACACAAATGTTTGTCAGGTAAATAATCCTGATATTGTGGAATTAAACAAGTCCAATATGCTCAAGGCCACGGATAATTAGGTCCGATCTTTCACACATTTTCGTGTGAGCCACAATTATCCATTCAGCATCAATTGGCTTCATTGACGAGGTTGTAAGTAAAGTCCAGTGGTTGAAGTTGGTTCGTACTTGAGGCAGGCTCAAACAAAGAAGTGATTCCATTGTTTTTCAATTTAGTTAGCATCTTCACACTTTGATGAGCTCTGAACACATCAACTGCTGACACTGCTTGCTAATTACATTCAGCAAAGGGCAGGTGGTCAAGTGTTGCTTCACATGTGGAATGACAACATTATCCAAACTGATGGGGATCTATGGTCATCAGAAGGTGGTAAATGATGGTGCAACTTTATGGACATTGTTTTAAGGAAGAGATCATGCAACTGTACTTAAGAACTGATTAGTAGCTTAGTGGTTATTGTCGACTCCCTTTGATGTTGAGTGTAAGTGATTTATCTTGACAGGTGTTTCATTTGTGCTCATATAGGTGGTAGTACTGTTTTAACCATTCAAGTGGCCATCGTTTGTTGTCATCATAGTTTTGACCTTGTGTATTCTTTATTTGGGGTATTAGTTGAGATTAATCCACGATATTAAATGCCCACAAATATGCAAACTTTGACCAACAAAACCACGAATTTAATTTAAGTACCTATGAAAATGTCTTTTTTTTCAAAACCACAAAAATTGAGACCCACGAAAATAAATGATATTACAGTATATCAAAGTATTTGCATATTTAAATAATACTATATTTAATCTTAAATGTTTAAATCACTTCTCATAGTCAGAAAATTAATCCAACAAGACACATATGCAATGTATGCTTTATGTATCCCTAGTGGTTATGTTGCATAACTTTTCTGTGACACTTAGACATAGGAGAACAAAAGGAATCACAATTACTTGAAAAATTCATATTAGTTCTTTTTCTGCTGATGTAATTATTTTAATTTAAAACATCTGTTTCTTGAAAGTGTACTAAATTATCTGAGTTACTGTAGTATCATTTATTTTCATGGTTTTGTCAAAAGAGACATTTTCGTGGGTACTTAAATTCGTGGTTATGCCTGTCAAAGTTTGCATGTTACTAAGTATTTAATTTCGTGGTTTAACCTCTACAAATACCCAAAATAAAGAATACTAAAGAATAAAACTATGCTGATGCAAACTGTGGTCACTTGAATGTTTAAACCAATACTACCACATGTATGATCACAAATGAAAGACCTGACAAGTTCAATACTTACACTGTGTTTTTGTCTAAGTGAATAACATCAATGGAAGTCGAAACAGCAAACGACACTAAAACAATACTACCGCCTCTATGATCATGAATAAAACACGTCAAGATCAATCACTTATACCGCGTTTTCGTCTGAGTGCTTAACATCAAAGGAAGCCGACGCAGCCAACAACACTAAGTCAATTGGTTATTAAAGTACACCTGTATGATCTCTTACTTAAACCACTGTCCATAAAGGGAACAAAACACGTGATCGGCTGCCCCTTGCTCAATGCAATCAGCAGACAGTGGCAATATCTGATGCGTTTGGAGCCCATCAAAGTGAGAAGATGCTAACTAAATTGAAAGACAGTGGAATCAAGCGTTTGTTTGTGCCTGCCTCATGTACAGACCAACTTCAACCACTGGACTTGACAATAAATAAAGAGTACAAAGAAGAATTAAAATCACACTTCCACAACTGGTATGCTAGACAGGTCATGGAGGCTATCATGAAAAAAGGAAGATGTTACTGGTGACGATCACTGATTGCAACCTCATTAATCCAGTCAAATTGATCAAATTGATAATTGCAGCTCACGTGACAATGAGTGAAAGATGGGACCTAATTAACAGTGGTTTTGAGAAAACTGGACTTGTTTAATTCTGGAATTTGGGGATTATTTACCTGACAAGCATTTGTGTGTACCTTGAGACTTGATTGACACGATGTTGATACAGTGGCTTTGCTCGAAAATCAGTGAAGTATGAGCTTTAATACTCTGCTGAAATTAGTGTATATACATAGTGTTTCATTAATAATAGTGCTGCAAGCAATAGTTCTAGTTCTTGTATCCACTGTGAGGAGTATGGGACCGACTATGTATCACTGAGGACCAACTACATATCATAATAAGTCCAGGGGCATGAAAATAAGGCCCAGGTTTGACTGGTCGAGGACAAGCAGGTCCTGGTTAGTGGCAAGTCCTAGAGTTATTCTGGCAGGTCCTCAAACTATAGTGAATAGTCTTGTAACTGTATTTTTATCTATTTATCTATTTTGAGACACGTGTATAAAGTGAAATGTACTTACATCTCATTATGCATTGTGATTTGTTCAAATAATGGTGATTCTAATATGTAAATAAAAAATTAATTCCAACATTTAATTTGGTGATTTTTACTGGAAATTATGACCTCTGACCACATCTCTGCTTTTCAACACCTCTGTTATTTACTGTCTGCAGCTGGCTAATTTTAGATGTAAAAAAACTGAACTTGAATAGACTCATGATGACTCATTCACCCAGCAACCATTCACAAGTTCCTGTAACCTTTTGCTGCATATCAGGCTGTGCGAGACAATTAGAGCGGACTGGTTGCTCAAATATTACAAACCTATTAAATGTGTTCGAGTGCTAGACTTCGGAAACTGGTCTACTGTGCATTCATTCAATGTGTGATAGTGTACATACTGCTGAATAGTGATCAAAGTCTAAGCCATACAATTTTTGGATAAGGGATACACTGGATGATGTTATGTCAGAAATTTCTCAAACTGTCTGGTCCGATGGACTACAAATTAAAAAAATTGGCAGGTCTGCATCAGAAATTACCTGATCGCAGACCTCAGACCACCGCTATTTTCAGCCCAGAAGTCTTTTAGTGAAAACCTCATTTCTAAAGCCATCCATTTAGAAGAAGTAGCTGTAACATGATTTTAAATATGGCCACCAAGCCAGTCATATTGGATGTCAGATTGGCACCATTTACATTTATGACCAACCAGACATAATAAGATGTCTTTTAGTAAAAAAATACTATGTCACTATGGACATCCATTTAGAAGTATGGATAACAAGATTGGACAGACATGTTGGAGGTAAGATCAGCACTATCTTCAGTGAGTACCAACTCGACTTCACAAGTCTTTTGGTGAAAACATCTTGCTGATACTATCGTTCATTCAGACTGGATATCAATAACAAGATTTTAAAGATGGCCAAGATGGTAAAACTGACATCATGTAAATTTTAAACATAAACTTTTAAGGATTCATTAACCGACATCATGTAAATTTTAAACATAAACACTTTTAAGGATTCATTAACCGACATCATGTAAATTTTAAACATAAAACACTTTTAAGGATTCATTAACCGACATCATGTAAATTTTAAACATAAACACTTTTAAGGATTCATTAACCAACATCATGTAAATTTTAAACATAAACAATTTTAAGGATTCATTAACTTTATAGAAGCAAATATGCTTTTGCTATAATAAACTGGACAAAGCAATTTATTATATATTTCATAATGAGATACTGAAATATATCAGTGGGAGAAAAATGATATTGCCACAGTAGTGATACAACTTTTATCACCACAGTGGCTATATCATTTTTGGAAATACTTTCTTTTCCCATTTAGGACACATATCTGCCCATGTGTATGTTATTCAAATCTGTATTTACATATTTAGGCCTATTTCATTTTTCTTCTTCTTCTGCTCCTTCTCTCTCACTCTCTCTCTCTCTCCATCAGGATAAACCGATAAAATGTTTCAAGAATGTAGACCCTCTAGTATACATTTATTTAATCAATAAGGAGGCACCATAAAAAAATGCAGAAAAACGAACTCCAAACAACAGAAAGTATTAACTTTTTTAAAATTTGTTTTCCACATGAATCCTGCAAATTATTAGTGACTGAACTTACATGAACTGTTGCTAATCTATATTCTGTCACCCATACAGTACTGTACTGTATGCCTTTTATACTCTATGACAGACACATTTTTAGGAAAAACGCTTGGTTAAATATAGTAATAAAATTGTATAACTCTCAACACAATCATAATCATGTTTGAAAATGATGGAGAAATCAGGTATTGATGAGTATTGATTGCAAACTGAAATTAACCGACAATTGAAATTTGGGTGCAGCATCTGTTACCAAACTAGACTGGAAGCTTGCCAAGGCCAAAAATTCACATTTGAATGGAAAAATGAACAAAATAAAGAACCAAAATCCATACAAGTAAACTCACAATCATTAAAATCTTTTCTTTAAATATGTTATGCTCTGAAATCTATCGGATGTGACTGCTCTGTTATGTTTCTACAGTACCCCCACCCCAAGAATGTTCACTGTATCAATCCACGCAAGAAATGTGTTAACAAAAATAAAAATCTCTTCATTTTCATTTGAAAACAGTCATTTATTTGACAAAATACACAATTTGAAGCATTATTTGTACAAGCTAAATTTATAAAAGGTCGCGGTCTTAAAATTATTGTAAATTTCTGAACTTCTTTTTATCGATGTAGTAATTCAGCCATCAATCACATTGGCACAGAATGGATAAAAAAATCCACGCAAATCGACGGTTTTTGCCTAAAAAAATATATAATAAAAAGAAAATCGACATTTCTTTGAATAGATATAAGGAAATATTCACTCATGAAATGGAAACATTTATATTGTCACTAGTAGCTTCACCACTCGTGACATTACAATGTTTCCCACTTCACCAGTGAAATATTTCCTTATATCTACTCAAAAAAAGTAGATATCCTCTGTATATCCCACTTCATTTCCTCCTGTCTGAATAACAAATCTGACACAAAATCCTTTGTAGGAACATGTCATAATACCTGTCCAGAATCAACTACGTATATGACCCAATCTGCTTTTTCTTCCACAAGTCGATGTCGTAATGCTGCCATGTCTGAGGTGTCATACGTAAAGCCACCATCAGATTTGACAAGGGTGAGGGGTATCGGTGACTCTGCCACAAACATTATTTTCCTGCCTTCATCCATTTCAGTTAAACCTGAAAGATAGAAAAAGCAGAAAACATGTAGCTGTTTGACAGAATTTCTTTGCAACAATGTAGCGATGAAATCCACCAATTAAATGGCCTTAGATTATAAATATATTGATAAGGATAAAATAACTGATGCATATATTGGACTTTGCTGTACTGGACTTTTACATAATGGTTGCTACTATATAAAGATGGCCAGTACAGCAGTTTTGACTAACATATTTACACAATGGTTTTGTTAACCCCTTTGTCTGACCCTGCAGTCAAATGTGCACAAGAACCTGACCTAAACACAAAGCTTAACCAAAGTCACCTAAGTGACATAATTTTGGAAGATGTCATTATACTCAGCAAGATTTGTTGTCACACAAAACTGCATGCCTCTAAAATCAACACCAGAGAAACTGACCTAAATGCAAAACTTAACCAAATTTACCATAGAATTAAATGTAGATCACAGTGGACAATTTTTGGTGGGATGGCGTTGTACTTGCCAAGACGTATCTAAGTAAAAAGTTGCATGACTCTGGGACTAGCAATTCCTGATAAAAGAAACTGGCCTAAATGCAAAACTTGACCCCGGTGTGATGGACAGATAAATAGATGGATGGAATGACAAGGGTAATGCAATATTCCCATCCTTTTTTATGGTAGGGTTAGATAAGAAATCTGAAGTGAAACTAAACTGCAAATATTGCTAAAATTTACATTTTCTAAAGGTAACTAATCTTTATGAGAGTTAGTGAGTTTTTAAGATGGTAACTTTTCAGGTCATACTTCAACACTGCTTTCATATTATTACATGCCAGCCATTTTTACTCATTTGGAAATTAAAATTCAAAATTTATTAGGAGTACATACCTTATAATGTTATTATTATTCAAATATGCAACAAAATTGAAAAGGTCACATAAATGGCCCAAATATAACATGATTACAAGTATATTTACCTTAGATACTTTCATGGACTGTATCTATAGTTTAATGTCTTACTCATTGTCAACACTGACCAAGCCATAATTGCTGCCAAGAAGCAAATATTACTTTTCAACAAGAGTACCATGAACAGCACATTATATGCTTACCCCAAGTTTAAAAGCCCTTTATGTAGATAACTGCAATTTTGTGCAGAAACCATATTTCTTCTTTCAGCCAGTGATCTTGACCTCTGACCTTTAGACCCGCAAAACAATAGGCTTCTTTCTTACCCTAAGTGCAAGTCATTCACAAAGTTTGGTCCCGATCTTTGTGTTATTGTATGGAAACTATTTTTCTTCTTTCAGTCAGTGACCTTGACCTTTGACATTTTAACCCCCACATCATTCAGCTTCTTCCTTACCCCTTACCCAAATGCAAGCCATCCCCAGAGTTTGGCCGAGGTATATCATGTAAAATTAATGTTATTGAGCAGAAACTATTTTTATTCTTTCAGTCACAGTGACCTCGACTTTTGTGCTTTTGACTCCAAAATCAATAGGGTTAGTCCTAACCTCAAGTGCAAGCTATCCACAAAGTTTGGTAACCATAAATGATGTAAAACTCAAGTTACTGTATGGAAACCAGATTTCTTCTTTCATTCATAGTGACCTTGGCCTTTGACCTTTTGAGCCCAAAAATGTATAGGGTTTGTGCTTACACCAAGTTGAAACCATCTGCAAAGTTTGGTAACTTTAGATGCTGAAGAACTAGAGTTATTTTGAAGAAACCAATTCTTTTTTCATTTACACTGACCTTCACCTATGACCTTTTGACCCCTAAATTGATAGGGTTCTTCCTTATTCCAAGTACAAGCTATCCACAAAGTTTGGTACCTGTAGACAGCGGAAAATTTTAATTATAATGCAGAAACCCTATTTCTTCTTTCATTCACACTGACTTTGACCTTTGACCTTTGAGCTTTAGGGTTCTTCCTTACCGCAATCCATTAACAAAGTTAAGTAACAGACAGATGGACAACATCAAACATAATACACTCCACCTTTTTGTGGGGGTACAATCAGAAGTGTCCTAAGACTTGGGTGAAAAAGTCCATTTTCGCTGTAAAACGTTGCCATGCATTAACCGGAAAGCAATTTTCATGTTGCCATGTATTGCCAACTTTGAGGAAAGAGTATTTGAGAATGCACTCAAATGTGACTGAGTTTAGGGAGTCACAGTGTTTGTTGTGTGGTTTAAATAAGCCAATGCTTATCACACCTAACCATCAATAATCAGTAATTATTAAATTAGGGTTGTAATCTGCTATCCTACTCCTGGGTAAATTCTAGCCTCTGGATCTGAGTGAAACCACAATGAAGTAATTCTTCTCCAAAATACTAACAAAAACATACAACTGATGATTTCAGCATTAATTATTCAAAAGACATTTCAAACAGAAAAATACAATTGAAAATTATAAATATTGATATATAATGTTTATGTCTTCAAAATTAACTTCAACAAACTAATTCCATGATTCCCCCACTTTTCATTGACTTCATTAATATTACACTGCCAAAATAATTTTGATTTAGTCCAATAATAATCACCAAGTTGCTGTGCAGAATTGACAGTCTATGGGTGTGACAATCAAGGACTATAATGCCACCACACAACGCAAAATGCTGACAATTGAACTCAGCCAAGGTCTCATGACAAGGTCATGGCCTGCATGTTTAACCCACGATCAAAGCATTGCCATAAAACATGACCTTGACTGGTCAAAAAGTTAAGCAAGCATGTCGCAGAATATAAGTATGTATTAGTGTTTAATAGCACCTCAGCACAATAATGGGTATATAGCACCAAACAAAAGTAAAATACTAAAAAATGTCAAAATGAAGAATTCCACAAAAACTATAAACTCTTCTAAACAAATTTCAACATTAAGTACTGCAAGAAAAATATAAAAGGTAAAGTTGTCAAAATTCTGTAACATGTATCTAAAATAATATATAAATGCAACAAAATATAAAATTCTTAAAATATATGGTAAAAACCTGTTATATAAACCACATTCCCTCAAATAGTCCTAGATTTTCTCTGGTGGTTTATCATCATAAAGTTCTTTAATCAAAATTCACAGAATGAATTGTCTTAATTTCATAAAGATTCATCCAATATATGAACAAAAATATATTAAGGGGTACAGAAAATATAGAGAAATGAAACCTTAAACCCAAACCATAACACCAATTTTCTCTGTGACCTTGACACCAAAGTCAAAAGACATGTGACGCTCTCCAGTTTCGTACTTTGCATAGGGTTAGAAATTTAAAGAAAAAGAATTACCCAGGGTTTCCTCACTGGCTGTTCTGGCTATTTAAAAAAGACCTTGTATATCTTAGGCATTGTTAAAAGAACTTTGAATTCCCTTTATTTTGGTGTATGATTGATGGGTGAAATTTGGGTTATAGAGTATACAGCTTGGTCTTACTTAAGATGTGCACCTCTCAAAAAACTGCTAGCTCCGCTTAGTCATTTTCACTTCCTGGACTTCAAAGGTAAATATAAAAAAAAAAGAGCCAATAACTTTTTTTACTTTTTAGATATTTTGTAATTTATTCATAGTACTTTCAGAGGCTGGTATTGTCTGCTCTGGCAAAATTCGTTTCCCTATTTTAATAACTCCTGAAAATAGTGCACTTTTGACTAATTCAGGCTGATTTTTCGAGTACTTTAGAGCGGCCATTTTGTCTGCCATGTGCTTAGATCATGTCCAGTGTCCACAAGTACAATATGTAAAGAAATTTCAGCCACAGTACATGAAAGTAACATAGAGGTATGCCAACATTCTCTCCATTGTGCATGTTGCAAATGCAAAATACTTCATCGTACACCTGTCACTCTCTCAGAAGCATGTATTATCTGTAGAGCGCCCCCTCAACAAATGAATTGTCTTAGCTTCATAATATTCATCCCATGCATGAAGATAATACATCAAGAGGTTTAGGAAATAAAAACAAATGAAAAAACTTTAACCAAAACTTTAATAAACATTTTCTATGCTTGTGACCATGACCTCAAGGTCAAAGGGGCAAGTATGCACGTAATTGAATAAACTGTCTTAGCTTCATGATTCATCCTAAGTAGGATGAAAATCTATTTGGGGTTTGGGAAATATAAGCAAATGAAAAACCTTTAACCAAAATCGTATTATACATTTTCTATGACTGTGACCTTGACCCCAAAGTCAAAGGGTCAAGCATGCATGTCACCAAATGAATTATCTTAGCTTCATAATGATTCATCCCAAGTATTAAGAAAATCCATCAAGGGGCTTAAAAAATATAAGTAAATGAAAAAACTTGAACTAAAAATGTCACTCACATTTTCTGTGAATGTGACCTCGATGCCAAGGTCAAAGAGGCAAGCATGCATCACACCGAATAAATCGTCTTAGCTTCATAATAAGTCATCCAAAATATGAAGAGAATCCATCACAAGGTTTACAAAATATAAGCAAATGAAAAAACTTTAACCAAAACTTCATGCAAATTTCGTTTGACTGCCCTTGTGCAAAGATCATAGTGACAATCAAGAATGTTGAAGAATGAACTGTCTTAGCTTCATAATTATTCATGCAAAGTATGATGAGAATCTATGAAGGGGTTTGGGAGATATGTGCCGATTAAAGCTGAACTAAAACCTTAACAAACTGTCGACTATGATGATAACCACTGCTGCCATTGTAAAAGTGACTTATATGTCTCACTTTCCACTAACGTGGTCTTGACAAATATCAAGCTGCACACTACAATTGGATAAGGAGTTATTTTGCAGAAATAAAAGTGGGTGGGTCTGATTATCAGGGGATATAACTCTGCTAAACAATGAAGTAGAATGCTGAGAACTGAAGTCGGCCAAGATTTTATCAATATCTAGCATCATACCAAATTTGGATGAATCCAATAATAATTAAGGGAGTTATTGAGCAGAAACAAAAGTGGATGGGTCTGACAATCAGGAGCTATAAATCCGCTCAATGATGATCCTGAAAAGTGACTACCAAACTCAGCCAAAGTCTCATCAATATGCTTCATACCAAATTTGGTTAAAATCTTATAATAATTAAGGAATTCATTTTGCAGAAATGAAAGTTGGTAATTTCTGACAAACAAGGGTTATAACTCCGCTAAATGACGATGAAGAATGCTAACAAATGAAATCAGCCAAGGTCTCATCAATATCTAGTGGGAACCAAATCTGACTGAAATCCAAAAATAATTAGAGACTTATTGTGTGTAAATAAAAGTGGGATAGATGGACAGAAATTCTTCAGAAGCTGGATGGACAAGCCTAGTTTAATGTCTTCTCTTTTTTACCAAAAGCAGATAACAAAAAGATCAAACACTGTTCCAGCCAGCTGTGTCAATTGTCATGTGCCCTGAAACGATGTTGCTTACATTACAGAAGCAAAAAAACAAAGGTTGAACCAAAATTCACTTCCTGCTAAGACTGTGTCCCTAACATTATTTGTAATTACAGGGTACCAGTCAAACTCTCTGCTTCACTCAAACAGATTTAAGATCATATATCAAGTTATCATTGTGGGCGAATACTAGGATAAAATAATATACAGTAACAATTTGTAATTTTAGTCACAAACTTAACATGAATAATAAGGCAGCGGTTCTCAGTCAAGTCTACAAAACAAACATATAGAAATAATTTCACACTACAGTAGTAGCAGCAGCAGCTACAAACACTACTAATAGTACCACTATTACAAATTATTAGTATAATAATTATTATTATTACTGCAGTAGAACCCCTTATGCCAAAAATTAATGGTCCCTCAAGACAGGTGGTTTCTCATACCAGGTAATAATGCCATATAATCAATAAATTGGTGCATTGAGGATCTGGTTTCTGAAGATAGATGGTCTCTCATAGCAGTGGTCTTTCAAGACAGGTTTTACTTTATTATTATTATTATTAAAAACGACAAAACATCACTTTGGTACCATGATACAAATTCATTAAGTCTCATATGGTCTCTCACTTCTCCCTGTTCTGCCTTGAGGGAGAAGTGACTTCTCCTTTCCCCTTTTTTGGAAGCATAGGATGATCTCCGAGTGTGATATTGATTATAACCTCTCAAAATCCTGGTACCAAATGACTGGCTATACTACCTCAATATATTGTGATGTGAAGATAAATTTGTTCAGAAAAAGATCTTTTCACTGAACTTAGGGAATTGATGAACACTAAAGTGTTTGATACTTCAATTTACTCTTGCTCGCAGGTAAACACCCTGATACTGATCAATTTTCATTCAAAACAACAGTTGGAAACAATTGTTACAGTAATCTATCAATAATATACCATTTTATTACAATATTTTACTACAGTTTCTGTATTGTGCTACTTTGCACACAAAGTTAGAATTTCAAATGCATCCAATAAATCAGCTACCTTTCTCGTCTAATTCTCGAACGACATCTTGCATCATTTCTTGGTAAAATGATTCTCCCCTCTCTTTGATTGTAACATTTAGTCTGTCATATACTTTTAGGAACTCTGAAAAATACAGACAAAAATACAGAAAACACAATAGATTGGTCATGTACATATTTACATTTGTCCGTATAGTCATGCTTATAATAATGTTACATCAAATAATATATCAGTTATTACCCTGTAAATTCCATAGTCCCTTTCAATCTCGTAAAAAAAATATACAGCTCTCTTCCATTATAACATGCCTTGTTATAACGCAATTCTGGATATAATGCGGTACTACTTTGGACCCCATGACCAAAATCATACCAATGTATAGCAATATGGATTGAGAGAAAAAACAGTGAAACTTTTGGTCTTATATCTTCTTTTACCTTTCACAACACCATTATTTAACAAATGTTGATAGTGCCTGCTATACCATGTTTGGTATATCATGCTATTCTCAATATATCGTGGTTAGATACATATCATGGTTCTCAATATAACGCGGTTTGGTATATAACGCGATCGGCGGTTGTGGATCCCAACTACCACATTATAACGAGGGAGAGCTGTATCATCTGATGCAATGGTATTTGATTATTATTATATCATTTTGGGTCCCTTGTGTACTTTATAAATCATAAGACTGCCTTTTACTGTAATATATATATATATATATATATATATATATATATATATATATATATATATATATATATATATATATGCATAAAATGTATACAAATTATACACATCTTGAAGGGCCAGTCTTTCTTCTATCAAGTCCAGTAAGTCTGACTTGCACTTGCACCTTGCTGTGAACTATCAGATATACAAGTCTTCCTTTTTCATTTAATTGAAACATCCACCACCAAAACAAACATGAGACTCAAGTGGATCTGAAACTTACTCACCTAGCTGACACAAATGCAAGAGCAGATGGCCAAGAAATCTTAATCCATAGGATGCTTTCAGCTGAAAACAACTGTTTCAAGATTTCCCGAGTTGTTCTATCTTTATCCATATCTGATGGCACATCAGCATCATTTTGTCCAATATTGAAAGGCCCCAATACCAGGACCCTCTGTGTCAAAGTTGGTCAAATTCTGTTCAGCAGTAATTTTTAGATAAAGTTGTGTAAATGTTTTTAAACATTTAATGGTGGATTGGCACCATTTGAACAAATCTTAAAGACCTCTATGCCAGGATACTTTCTGTATATTTTGGTCCAATTCTGTTCAGCAGTTTATCAAAAGAAGTTGAAATGTTTTTCTATTTTTAGCAAGTGTGACCATAGCATCATCTGAAACACTTCTACACTAAGATGCTTTCTGTCAAATTTGGTCAAATTCAGTTGAGCAGATTTTGTGAAGAAATAGTTTTAATATTTTTAGTAATGGATGTTATATATTCTTAAACATGTTATACAAGTTTCTAATGAAGGCCAACAACCTACTTAATACTTCATGACATAACTAAAGTGGTGGCCCTCTACTTTATTCATTCCTTTTAATTAAGAATGATCTATTATATTCTATTCTACTAATTCAACAACCCACTGAAATACATGCATGAAAGAAAGAAATCCTGGAACATTACAGCATCAAAAGAACAATAATCAAAAAATTATTTTTCTGTATAATGATGGTGATACAAACCTTGCATGGAAACATCACAGATAAGACGCCATGCCTTGATGTGATTCTTTTCATACTTCTGCAGCTGCACAACAGCATTGTATGCTCTCTTTTTAAAGTCTTCATCTTCATCAAACCTCACTTTGGACTCCTTAAATCATACCAGAAACAGTATTATTACATGGCATCAACATCAATACCATACAGTGGGTTATTTTAGTGGTGGGGAGATTTTTGTGAATCAGCAACTTCAGATCATGAAAAAAAATCCCATCAAAATATATTATCCTCTAAAGTAAATGTGATATTTAAACTTCATATCTAATAATAAACAAGAAATGTCTCAAAAAGGACATTTTTATGCCCCTGTATCAATTTAAGGACAATGTTTTAAGCCATAAATGGGTCTTAACTCTAAACAATGACAACAAAATTTGACCTATGTCCTAATGATGTAAAGCCTCATACCAAATTTATTTTAATCCATTAAGTCCTTTATTAAGCAGAAATTAAATGCAATTTAAGGGAAAAGTGCCATGTCAAACATGGGCCATAACTCCATTAAATTTTGTTTGAAAATGGTATTTATATATGTAGTAACATTGTATGTCACCTCAGCAAAATAGTGTTGGGGATTTTTTGGTGCCAACTAAAGGTAAAGTTTGAAGAAAGTACAATTGAATTGCACAAAAATTTAGGAAGATAAACCGTTACAAATAAATGTAAACATGAAGTACAACACAATAAAATATAAAACATAAAGATGTTAAAATTCTGTAAAATGTATATAAAATAAAAGATAAAGGTAACACATGTAAAATCCCTAAAATTTATGTGTGAAAATCAAACCTAACTTGGGTCTTTGTAATGCCAAACATTGTACTAAATTTGGTTTGAATGCATTAAGTCCTTCCAATGTTATTGAGAGAAAACAAAATTCTGATGCAAACAACGGGGAAAATTCTAAGTCAAAATGCCATTCGATTTTCTTGGATAAAGGTGAAAGCTGACAGTGACCTAGATCTTCCCAATATAAACCCTTATAACAAATTTGATTTGAATCCATAAAATCTTTCAAACATTATTAAGCAGAAACGAAGTTTGCAGGATGTGAAGTGATGTGATGGAATGGAAAGACATGGACAACACTAGATGTCCCCTCATTAGATATGGCAAGGGTATAAAAACACATGCAAGATCTAAATAAGTCTAGGTGGTAAGAGTTGTTCCATTAAAGCATACATGGTACCCAAGGAAGGCATTTTTTTTTTAAACATATGCCAGGGTACTCTGATTACTCAAAGAGTTCATATGAAAAATGATACAAAATTCTAAACTGCATCTATGGGAGACTACTCCACTCTGAAAGTGCCTCTTTTCTGGATTCCATGTATGTTTTACTGGAACAGTCCTAAGAAGAATTTCCAGTAAGATAAATCTGTAACTTTTCCAATAATTCTTCTCTTCGGGAATTTTTTTATTAGGTATGGATAATTTGTCTCCCTTGGCCTAAACACTAGGTGAAATGCAAGGAAGGAACGACAGGTAATTTGACTCTATGTCCACATGCAGAGTTCTGCATAGGACCTGGCTTTAACTGAGATTCTAGCAAACCATCTGAAAATGAAACTAGGACAATACAAACTAGGACACACATTCTACACTTCTTCACATATGCATCCAACAAAACCTCAGATACACAAAAGGCATACCATTTACACATATGCATCCAACAAAACCTCATATACACAAAAGGCATACCATTTACACATATGCATCCAACAAAACCTCAGATACACAAAAGGCATACCATTTACACATATGCATCCAACAAAACCTCAGATACACAAAAGGCATACCATTTACACATATGCATCCAACAAAACCTCAGATACACAAAAGGCATACCATTTACACATATGCATCCAAAAAAAACCTCATATACACAAAAGGCATACCATTTACATTTATTACTTGTTCACAAATACTGGCAGTGAAATTTAAAAATCAAATGAAATGATTTTGGATTTCAGGATCAGGCTAGTTGATTTTAATCACTGACATTAATTAGTATGCTCATTTACATAAATAATGTATCTCAAAAGAGGATTACAAAACAACACAATACATGAAAGATATAAGAGTCATGAAAATCGAAGATTCCATACGGCATATTTTAAAACAAGTGTGTACACAAGATTACTAAGCTTGTACAGTCTATACTAATTAAGGTAATAAGCATACCCATAAAAACCTAATTTTCTTTGAGATTTTAGCATTATATGTCCATCAGGAGTGATTGTGTTATTTACAACAATTTTCACCAAAAAAAAGGTAAAAATCCCATAGCAGATTTTCAGACATTTCTAAGAGTCAATGAATTTCCTTAAAAAATCAAAAAGAGAAACGCTGTCACCAATGATCAGCCTTCTGTGCAAAGGCAGTTGATGAATCAAAGTATTGATGATACCAAAGTGACATGGTGTGGAGAGGAGATAACGAAATAGGGTTGCATACTTTTAAAACTTTACCACATCTCATAAAATGACCCACATCAAGGTACATAACAATCCTTACATTTGTCTGGGACATACATAAGAGACAACAGATACAAGGCACCAGGCCAATGTATACGATTTATGGTCTTTATCTGTAGAACCGTGTGTACCGGAGATAACTCACCTAACTGACATATACCTAATAGCCATATGAAAGAGCAGTTTACAAGAAATCTGGGTCAGAAGGAAGCTTTCTGTAAAAAAAAATTCCAATGCTGTCGATTACATAGTTTATGAAAACAACTGTGTCAAGGTTTTTCTATAGTTCTGTATCTCCATCCATATTTGATGGCAGATCAGCAATATTTTCATAACACTGAAAGGCCTTTATGCAAGGATTCTTTCTATCAAATCTGATTAAATTCTGTTAAATACATTTTTGAGCTAATGTCATGTAAAAGTTTTTCTATGTTTTAAAATGGTGGCCACATTTGAAGGCAGATTGTCATCATTTGTAAAATTTAAGGTCTTCACGCTAGGAGATTTACTCTCAAATTTGCTCAAATTCTACTGAGTGGTTTTATGCTCATAATACAATTTATCAAACATCTTGAACACAAAAGCCTGTTTTAGTCTGACCAATCAGGTCAGAAAAACTGTCTCTTGAGTGGTAAGAAGTTCCACCATGGAGCTTGTTCATTATGGAACATATCTGACAGCTTGATGATACAAGTTTATATTCAAAGTTTAAACAAAATTGGATTTTAGAAATATGGCCTCCAAAGTTGTTGTTAAATGTCACTGAGTCAACAATAGTACCCACGACTTGTTAAATGTCACAGAGTCAATATAGTACCCACAGCTTGCTGTTAAATGTCACTGAGTCAACAACAGTACCCACAGCTTGTTGTCAAATGTCACAGTCAACAATAGTACCCGCAACTTTTTGTTAAATGTCACCAAGTCAACAATTATACATGCAACTTCTTGTTAAATGTCACAGAGTCAACATTAGTACCCACAGCTTGTTGTTAAATGTCACCAAGTGAACAATAGTACCCACAGCTTGTTGTTAAATGTCACAGAGTCAACAATAATACCTGCAACTTGTTGTTAAATGTCACTGCTGAGTCAACAATAGTACCTGCAGCTTGTTGTTAAATATCACAGAGTCAACAACAGTACCCACAACTTGTTAAATGTCACATAATCAACAATAGTACACACAACTTGTTAAATGTCACAAAGTCAACAATAGTACCTATAACTTGTTGTTAAATGTCAGAGTCAATATAAGTACCCACAACTTGTTGCTAAATGTCACTGGGTCAACAGTAGTACCCTCAGCTTGCTAATGTCACCGAGTCAACAATTATACATGCAACTTATTATTAAATGTTACCAAGTCAACAATAGTACCCACAGCTTGTTGTTAAATGTCACCAAGTCAACATTAGTACCCACAGCTTATTGTTAAATGTCACCGAGTCAACAATAATACCCACAAACTGTTGTTAGATGTCACCAAGTCAACATTAGTACCCACAGCTTATTGTTAAATGTCACCGAGTCAACAATAGTACCCACAGGCTGTTGTTAAATGTACCCACAGCTTGTTGTTAAATGTACCCACAGGTTGTTGTTAAATATCACAGAGTCAACAACAGTACCCACAGGTTGTTAAATGTACCCACAGGTTGTTGTTAAATGTACCCACAGCTTGTTGTTAAATGTACCCACAGATTGTTATTAAACGTACCCACAGGTTGTTGTTAAATGTCACAGAGTGAACAACAGTACCTGCAGCTTGTTGTTAAATGTCACTGAGTCAACAATAATACCTGCAACTTGTTAAATGTCACTGCAGAGTCAACAATAGTACCCGCAGCATGATGTTAAATGTCTCTGGGATGGAGTTTTTTTATGAGTCAACAATAGTACCCCCAGTTTGTTGTAAAATGTTGCCGATGCAGTTTGTTTTACGAGTCAACAATAGTACCCGCAGCTTGTTGTTAAATGTCGCCAAAATGCAGTTTGTTTAATGCTCATCCAACCTTCTGCAACTGTGTCTTCTTTTTCAAATACTTTAACAGGTTAGTTATTACAAAACAATACTTTGCAATCTTCTACGTTTTGCCTTCATGGAACTAATACCCACAGGCTTCTGTATGGGTACAGATGCAAGAGTAACGAGTGCTGCAGTGACAATCATCATATTCACATATAACATGAATAGACATACTGATTGAAAAAATTAGTAAATGTACTACTCAAACAATTTCACAAATGTTTCAGATAATATATATGCATGTATGTATGTGGTGTAATAGCACATCAGCACTACCATGATCATACAGAACCAATTAGGTTTAGGTATCCTTAAAAAGAACATAATAGTCCTTCGACACAATGACACAAGGTAATTATCAGATTAATTTTATCCAGTCAATTACAAAACATGGAAGGTGCTGACATCACAGTTACATTATGTAAGTCTAACTGATTGTTAAGTTTACACACCACAGACAACTCCTACGTTTTTGCATCTTGCTAATCTTTGGAATGTTCTTCAAAATATGCAGCAATACATTCAAAAAATAACTTACATATTCTAATAAAATGCACATATGTCTTTTGTGTTTTTTTTCTTTATTGATTTATTTTATCCTGATAAAGTGTTCTGCAACAGTGCAAGTGTTTTGTGCTGACTTTATTAGTATGTAAGATTTTTATCACAGTGACATGTGCAAACAACACATTAAAATACATTACACAACACAAAAACACAAATGAAAAGTAGCACCTGGACTTATCGACTTACTGTAAATACGATCATTAATATACTGTGAATACAATGAATAATATACTGTGAATACGATGAAAAATATACTGTGAATACAATGAATAATATACTGTGAATATGATGAATAATATACTCTGAATACAATGAATATAAAGCGAATTAGATTAATATACTGTGAATAGAATGAATAATGTAGTGGATGTGATGAATATACTATGAATATGATGAATAATATACTGTGAATACAATGAATAATATACTGTGAATATGCTGAATAATATACTGTGCAGTATGTTTCAAATATATTTACAAGCTTTATTCATTATCTTTTGTAGACTTAGTCTCTTGTAATCATAACAGATTTCAAAAGAAATTGTACAGTTTTTCTAGGGTAAAATCTCAACATTGTTGTCAATTTTTTTTAAATGGGCTCCAAGCTTAAAAATTCATTGTGTTGAGAGCTTATTATATCAAAGAGAGGCCTAAGTATGTCTCCATACATGCTACAATTTAGTGACAAATGAATTTCATCTTCAATTTCATAAGCATTACAAAACAGATTCTCTCCTCTACCCTTTCATAAGCATTACAAAGCTTAGATTCTCTCCTCTATCTTTTCATAAACATTACAAAGCTTAGATTCTCTCCTCTATCTTTTCATAAGTATTACAAAGCTTAGATTCTCTCCTCTATCTTTTCATAAGCATTACAAAACTTAGATTCTCTCCTCTACCCTTTCATAAGCATTACAAAGCTTAGATTCTCTCCTCTATCTTTTCATAAACATTACAAAGCTTAGATTCTCTCCTCTATCTTTTCATAAGTATTACAAATCTTAGATTCTCTTCTCTATCTTTTCATAAGTATTACGAAGCTTAGATTCTCTTCTCTATCTTTTCATAAGTATTACAAAGCTTAGATTCTCTTCTCTACCCTTTCAAAAGCATTACAAAGCTTAGAATCTCTCCTCTACCCTTTCATAAGCATTACAAAGCTTAGAATCTCTCCTCTACCCTTTCATTTACAAATCTGCCAGTTATTATTCTCAGAGGTAAAATACCACTCCTAAACCGTGCCATGATTGATCTTTCCTGCCTTGATAGTTTCAAGGAAATTTAATTTTAAGTGCACAATATTTCTTTAAAATTTGCAATATGTTGGTAACTTTGGAACATTTTGTATCTTCTCAGGCCATGTCTGTTTATATTCATCAAAAACAGAATTTTTTATATGGTCCATGATGCAATTCATACAATTTATAAAATGTGTGTTCATATCAATCCTCTTGTGTATGTCTCTACTCAAGGCTGACCAATTATTGTAGCATATATCACAGTCCCAGCAAAAGACTTGCTTAGTAAGCTTGTGATTGACTATGCATATCAGTGTGTTCCAGTAATGAACCACTGAAATCCACCTTCAATGCATGCTAGGTACCCCTTGATAGCCAGAGTTGGAGTAAATCTGTGCACACCAAGGTAGTACAATATCACTCTATTTTTAACTGCATCTATATCCTTGTAAGGTTTATATCCCTCCAAAAAGCCATAATCCAGAATTGGTGTAACACATGAGTGAATAGACTTAGCCCAATGTTTTTTAGATTACATGGTCTTGAAATAACTGATCCTACAACTCTCCCAGTAGCATTTGCAAGAACTTCTGGGGTTTTTTTGAAACCAGAAACTCTTGGAATATAACACTGAGGTATTTAAAACTATCAACATATTCCATAACATTCTGACCTACAGTAAATTTAAACTTGCTCTGCGGCATCCTACTTCTATGGAAGTGAGTACAGTTTGATTCCTTGGAATTCATGAGAACTAACCACTTTTTACACAATTCACAGAATATGACCAGCATTAATTTTTCATGTCACCTTCATTATCAGTTAGAAAAGCTATATCGTCTGCATATAGTAACACAGATAGTTGATTCCACTGACACCAATACCTTCATGAAGTTCATATATATTCAAGACCAAGTCATTTATGAAAAAATGAAAATAAGGATGGTGGAAATTTATCTCCTTGTCTAACACCTGTTCTGCACTCAAACCAATCTGTTAACTGTCCATTTAACCTTACATATGCTGATGTATTTATGTACATGGATTTTACTGAGATATATTCTTTGCCATCTATTCCACACAATAAAACCTTGTAAAGCAACATGTCCCTGTCAACAAAATCAAAAAGCTTTTTGCAAGTCAATGAATGTTGCATGTTGCTTGTTATAATCAAACAGTGTACAATTGTGATCTTCACATGATCTATTCAGTCTAAAACCATGCTGCTCATCTGCTAGAATTTCATTTTCCTCCACGTATATAACCAATCTTTTGTTCAACAAAGTACTATACATTTATTTGATGCAGGAGAATAAACTCACTCCTCTGTAATGTAACAGTTATCTCTGATCTGTAGATTTATCCTTCAATATAAGGAATATAATGGCCCTTTTCAAAAGTGATGGAATAATTCCTGTGTTGAATATCAGTTGAAATAGGTGTACAACAACATAGTCAGTCACTAACATGTGCTATCAACGAAGAAGTGTATATGTGTCATTTAAAAACACTATCTTGACAAATTAATCACTGCAAACATATTGATGTGTTTAGTTCAGGAAGTTTATGAGTGAAATTCTAGCTATGAAACTTTAGTTTATTTGCATTGAATACACGTTTTGATACTGACAGGGAGACAACTCAATCTTTACTGATGCACAAATTTGAGAGTACTGCATGATAACATGATTGATATCAAAAGTCTATCATCAATTTATTAACTTTAATTGACTTCTTAATATCTAATATCAGTCAATAATAAAATCCATTATGCTAATATCTGTGCAGGTCAAGGGAAATTATAATTTTCATTTATCAACAAGAGTTCCAAGCACCACAGCCCCAAAACTTCAACTGTTATTGTTAACCAAGATTTGAGTCTCTTTCATTATCTCGCACCCTCGCTTATGCTGCGGTCAATGTTTATGATCTCTGTTGCTCATGAGTTATCAAGGAGATGTAGTAAAGTTATTACAATACATCTGACTGGTGTTTTGTTCATTCCACCACCCAGCTTGCTCATGAATGCATTCATCAAATTTGTGATCATTCTTGCTATACTGTGGTTCAGTATATAACACAGTTGGCACTTATGGACCCCAACTACTGTGCAATAGCAGGGATCCCTTGTATTAACATGAAAGTAATTACCCTGTCTGATAAAAATATTAGTCTTTTTCATGAAAAACCAAAAAAGATTTCACTGCATCTTTAATTCTGTGGATCACAAGTACTATTCACTCATACATCAAACAAATGGAAAACAAAGGCACATTGTTTTTACTATATGCATTTCATACATACAACTCCTGAATAAACAATCAGCAGAACAGACTTGAAGCTCATTCTAATCAGTTCCCTCTGAAGTGTAGAAATAATCCACTCTGTAATAATAGGCTTAAGTGTAGATGTTTTCAGGTCAATCAAGACCTTAGAGGAGAGTACATATCCACTGTCCTCTAATTCATTTAACTGAGCAATAACCTAGGCCAAATGCCACTCAAGAAACCGCAATTTGAGTTCCTCCTTTAAGAACCTGTTTACATAAAAATCCAGGAATTGCAACCTATTCATGCATGCAGCTGGCATGAACAATGGTATGATGCCATTTTCCTTTAAGATGTCTGCCTTTCCTACAATGTGTTTTGAAAACATCAAAGAGCGCTACCACCTTCTGATCACTAAGAGTCAGTGAGTCAGATACACAGTTCACATAGGATATCAGAATCTAATCAACAAAATTAATCATAGAATCCTCTTTACTCCAGTGAGTCAGAGTAAATGTCATGTCCCAGTCACTAATTACTGCAGTAGGAATTAGGCCTGTTTGCTCAAAAATATAGAACCAAATGTCAGATAATCTTTTAAAGAGATATATATCATTTATCTTTTCTTTTATCTTCAAATAAAAAAAAATCCATGAAATTAAGTACTAAAAAATATTTATATTTTAACCAATGGCTAACTTTGATATCCATGAATTTAAAGTGACTCAGAGAATAAAGCACTCTTTTAAAAAGTCCAAGACCTTCTCAGCTGGAACATCAACATGAGACACATCCCAGAATAAAAAAGTTACCTCCATTTGTCATTATTACGATATGTGGGAGGGTGCATTAAGCCTCACAGAGGATAAAGGGAGCTTTGATTATCAGATTTTATATTGCCCAAAGATTCTCTCTCTCTTGCTGCCAATCCTATTAGGCACACTTTTACACTGACTTCGACTGACAGTACATTAATTTTTCCAATTTTATCAATTTATGTATGATTTGTAGCAATTATTACATACTGGCCTTCGTAGCTAGTTCCCAGGTGACACTAGTTTTGTACAGCTTTGCCATTGCTATCACACACTATTCTAATGTTTACAGTTTAATAAAAAGCAAACCAACTTAGTCTGTTTTTCAAAATAACCTACATCTTCATTTCAGGCTTGCTGGCTCAAGCCACAAACTTATGAAATTAGGATTTGTCAATACTGTTTAATTACCCACACTAGCATATTCTTAAAGTGTTTAATCCTTCCCATTCATGCTTAATCACATCAACAATTTCTTTCATCTTATAAAACAGTACACAGTTCAAATTTTCTGGTAAGCTGCAGTAGCTCAGTTGGGAGGTGGACTAGTAATCCAAAGGGTCGAGGGTTCTGTACCCACCGAGGCCAGCCCAGGTTGACTGCCTCGGAGTATACTTGGGAAAGGCACTTTGCTCCCATTTCCTTGGTATGATATAGCCAATAATGTGTAACAAGTGCCATTAAACCACCCTCCACCAACCAACTAATTTTCTAGTGGCATGCTTTTTGAGAATTTACTTATTGGTGCCAATGATGTACACATATAACTGACAACCATTCAGCTTTGTGTGACTTACTGTTTGTGCAGGTTGAATGGACAAACTTGTATATATGGCATCACTAATGGACAAATATCAAAGGAAATGATTTCAAAATACACAAAAGAACCTTCAGGTTAGTGATACGAGGAGAAACACGTACAATACCTACTTTGTGCAGAGAATAGTTGGTGGACTTACTTTAGAGTACACTCCTAGTCTCTACAAAAGTAGCTGTTCATGTTCATCTTAATTAATTAGCTATATTTGGGTAACTTGGCCTATCATGTCCTACTACATAGAAAAGACAGATATCAATGGCTATATATATCTACATAACAAGTTTAATAGGTAAGTAGAAGATAAAAATACAAACAAAGCACAGAACAAAAAACCACAAGGGATGTTTGAGGGCCTTATTTACTCTTTGTATCAGTGAGTCATTAACTCAAATGGTACTACTTTTGTACTGGAAGTTTGCATAATCTTGCATGTCCATTGAAATTACTTGAATTTTTCAGCACTTTATAGATGTAATGTTGCAGATGTCATTTGTTGTATTAGTTGATACAGCTACAAAGTTGCCATAGAGTCAAACAACTGGCTCAAGTAGGCCTGAGATTGCTCACCTGGCTGACATGACATCTACCTAATAACAGAATGCAAGAACAGTTGGCCAAGAATCTGGATCAGAAGTATGTTTTCTGTACAAAAGACTAAGTTCACTTTCGACTAAAATCAGTCCTACATCAGATTTTAATATTTTCCCGAATGTATCTACTATATTGGCACTTCATAGAACAGTTGTGTTTGTCTGCAACAGTGTATGCATAGACATGTAAGAGGAAGAAGTTCATATTCCCTATTTCTTTAAGTACTAATGTATATTTACCACAACTGATATGTATGCTCATTAGTTATATTCAAAAAACTTTCTTCACTATGATGAAGATTACTGTCATCATGAATAATGTTTTTTTTATGAAAGTATTTAAGATTCTTGTAGTAATGTAGTGTAATAAGTTTTCTGAAGTACTGCTATCATTAGAGTAGTCAAAGATATAGCCATTGCTATTATAAAACAAGGGTCCCACTGAATTATGTCTTGCTGCCACCAATGCCTCCTACATCAGCATTGCAATGTCTCACTTTTCTTCTAAACAAAAGACGAGACAAAAATAAATATTGTTTATTCACATTTATTTAAAGGCTAAGGCCTCACTATCAAAGGCAGCGGGTCATCCCTTTTCTCCAGTCTGAATTTAGCTGTAGTTGAGAAAACATTATCCTTATCACACATTCTACTTCTTTATCTTCATTATTGCTGTCATTTTTGGTTCTCTGTATTAGTTAATAATATGGGCAAATATTACTATGTATCTTCAATTGTGTGTGTCTGTGTGTGTGAGTGTGTTTTGTGTGTCTGTGTGTGTGAGTGTGTGTCTGTGTGTGTGAGTGTGTGTCTGTGTGTATGTGTGATTTGATAGTCATAGGTTCAAAAAGCATTTAGCCATTTTTTCCTACAATAAATGCGGAATGATGTAAATATATATTTAGTTCATCAAAATTGTTCATGTTTCCAGTTGTTTATTAGCTCTTTTTTGGCATAAAACAATGACAAAATACTTTTAGTGACTGATCAATCAGATTAGCTGAGGGTGGAGCTTAGGTGCAGGCTGTATGTAAGTTACATGTCACAGCTCAAATTCGTCATTAACAAGCAAGATATAAACTATATAGACAAGATATAAACTATATAGACAAGATCCTAAAGCTACTGAATGGCAACACTAGACAGATAAATGTCTGATGAATCTGACGATACAAGTCAAATGACCATTCAACATACAGATTTGCCTCTTCAACCACCAATGCCTGCAGTCATAACCCAAATGCCTGTTTCAAAGCATCATTAAGTTCTCTCCCGCTATCGCTCTTTCAATATCTCTATCTACTGTACAGTACTCAGTATCTATAAACTCTCTTCAGGAATTTTCCCATTTAAAATACAGCTTGCAAGGAGTGCTTACCATATTCAACCTAAAATGTACACTGCCGTAATAAGCACCCACCCACCACTTTCTTGAATTTTAAAAGTAATCATAACCTACTCAAAGGATTTATTTATTATTGAAAAGTTCTAGTGAAAAATGTTTTATTTGTGGATTTCTTAAAGTTTTACCCTCTCAATTTTTCATGAAGAATACATATGCTTCTTTATATGGTAACTGATCGTGTTGGGTGTTTTACAGCACAGTAACACAAGTTGGTTATTTAGTGCCAAGGCAATTGGAAAAAAGTGCCTTGCCCAAGGAGGTACCATAGTAGACAACCCGGACTGATCCAATGGTAGGATTGGAACCTGCACCGTTTCAGTCACAAATCTAGCACATTAATCACCGAACCATCATAGCTCCTGCCACTATTAGTTACATCTTCTACATCCATGAGCCTGCAGGGGGTGATACGGTAAAGGAAGCAGTTAGCCCAAGTACTGATTGTAAACTGCAGGGGGTGATACGGTAAAGGAAGCAGTTAGCCCTAGTACTGATTGTAAACTGCAGGGGGTGATACGGTAAAGGAAGCAGTTAGCCCAAGTACTGATTGTAAACTGCAGGGGGTGATACGGTAAAGGAAGCAGTTAGCCCTAGTACTGATTGTAAACTGCAGCGGGTATAGCTTCTTCTGAAATAACAGACCTAGAATATAGAAAGTGTCAATCAACTTATTGGCAGGTCACCCTTGTTCAAAGACTTGTGACACCCTTTAAGTTGTGTATACTATAAACACTGTTCCAATCATGTACATGTATCAGATGTGCAAACATTTTTCGTCCTCACTTTTTTGTTTTCCCAAATGTAAGCTTATGATTAATTTAAAATCTTGAACCTACCGAGCATCCTAAATGGAATAGTGATTATCCCATTATAAACCTACTGAGCATCCTAAATGGAATAGTGATTATCCCATTATAAACCTACTGAGCATCCTAAATGGAATAGTGATTACCCCATTATAAACCTACTGAGCATCCTAAATGGAATAGTGATTATCCCATTATAAATATACTGAGCATGTAAAATGGAATAGTGATTATCCAGAGATGCTGCCAGAAATTTTCTTAAGAGGGGGAGGTCCCCCACACCTACCCTCAGAGGGGGTGGGGGGATCATCGGGGGAGGGGGGCAAGGGTAAACTAAGCTGAATGGTAGAAGATGGGTGACAACATTATTATAAGGTGTAGAAACACCCAATTTAAAACAAGCATTTAATGATTTTGTATCACTTCTTTGACAATAAATGTATAAGGTAGCTGCATACCTAATTGTTGCTCAGCTGGTAAATATTCTTCTTTGTTTCTTATCACTGCCCTTCAAATATGGCTTTGCAAACTGAAAATAATTTACTGGACCACACACATCTGTATAGTCATCAGTTTATTTATTGTTTCAGATGTTAGCCCAATGGCCTTTGAAACTCTATCACTGTAGTAGGAAAATGTCAGAATATCTTGGAGAAAAAAAATGGGGGAAAAAAAATACTTAATCCGAATTATATATCTTTATAGGATTTTATTTTGTTTTGTTCTCAGATATTCTGACATTTTCTTACTACAGTGATAGAGTTTTAAAGGTCTGTGGTTACCCTATTTCGCCAAGTAGTGTGAATTTTGCTTTGAGAACTGAATCACCTTTCACAATCAGTTTTTCGTAAAGGCAAGAACTGCTACAATTATGACCAGTCTGAATATTTTCGGGAACTGGTTTTCAGGTATCCAAAACACAATTTTCCACAATTCAGGCATGTTGTTCCTTGGATATTTCTGTCGATGTATCAGAATTTCTGCATGGCCTAAATTGTAGTAAACGACATCATGCCGGTTATTTCTGTATCACAGCTTTCTGCGCTATGTTCAGTTGGCAACAAACCGTCAGATATTTCATCCTCCCTAGTTTCGTCCTTAACAGATGATCTTTCCATCTCGCTGAGTTTCCTAAAGAAATCTGTTATATTTTGTTTCAACATAACACACTACTGTCGCGCTTTAGGCATTTCGATCGATGGATCAATTTACTACACAGCACCAGGAAACAATTCAATCGGAATACCTCCATAGTTTATGCAATACTCCAACAGATCTCCATCATAAAGGTGCTTGTATTCAAACAATATTCTCCATAGATATAGGATTAATTGAGATCATGGAGAAAAGTCAAAAAAGACGATCTGATCATCCTAATTAAAAAACAAAAAATAAAAAAGTCGTGCATTGGGTTCGAGAAATCGCGGGAAGCACAGATAACTTGCGCAATCTTTCCCCCATTGGCTTTTAAAAGTTGCGTGACTCTCTATCACTTTTGCGAGAAACCCGAAATCCCGCGGCCTGGCAGCATCTCTGATTATCCCATTATAAACCTACTGAGCATGTAAAATGGAATAGTGATTATCCCATTATAAACCTACTGAGCATTCTAAATGGAATAGTGATTATCCCATTATAAACCTACTGAGCATATATAATGGAATAGTGATTATCCCATTATAAACCTACTGAGCATCTATAATGGAATAGTGATTATCCCATTATAAACCTAGTGAGCATCTATAATGGAATAGTGATTATCCCATTATAAACCAAGTGAGCATCCTAAATGGAATAGTGATTACCCCATTATAAACCTACTGAGCATCTATAATGGAATAGTGATTATCCCATTATAAACCTACTGAGCATCTATAATGGAATAGTGATTATCCCATTATAAACCTAGTGAGCATCCTAAATGGAATAGTGATTAACCCATTATAAACCTACTGAGTATCTATAATGGAATAGTGATTATCCCATTATAAACAGTATGTAGGACAAGCAATCATCCCAATCTTGATCTTCAAACTATTATCAACCATTACAAATATAAAAAAATTTAAATATGGGACAAAGTTGATACCAAAAAAAAGAATCAGTTCTCAATGACACTTTTCAGATGATTGCAAACAGATGGACGTCAATACTGTTAAGATGGGAGTGGGGCTTCTAAGAAAGAAAATTTACCTCAAGCATTTACCCCAAACATTAATTTTTTTCCAAGTGCCCTGGATGGTTTTAAGGTTGGATTTGGTACATGTATTTCTCATTAAGATCTTCTGACAAGCACACATCATTTAGTCTCTTCTCTTAAAAGATAACAGGAGCAGAAGAGAAAATGTACATGATTGATTTCTGTGACAAAATCTGCATTACTAATACAGAATGAAAATAATCAAACCCAGATATTTTATTTATCTATGTATTTTTTAACAGGATGGATATATTTTATATAAATCCAAGTAAATAACCTTCAAAAGTTTGATTTAACCTTTGAAAATCACCGCCGATATAGCATATTAATGAAAATTGCGCAAAATATGTAATTTATTACTATATCTTAACCTCATACTGATTAGATATTCATACTTGATTATTCATTTTCAATTTATTTTTAGAAATATAAGTATTTTTTATGATTCTAATGTCATCTTTAGAAGATCAGTGAAGAATGATTATCTCATTTTTTATATTAAGCGCATTTATAAACCAGTTTTTCACATTATGTCATTATTAGCCTCATCTACCATCTGACAAAATATCAGAGCGGGTAATGCATGCACTGTGTGTTAAATATCATCCAAAAGGGGTATATTTCTGGCTGAAATTGCATTTTTCAGTGTACCACTACTGCTTCATCATATGACATCATAATGTCGACATGTGCATACGTCCTCATTGGAGTACCTATGTTAACTCTATTACTATTGTAACATTTTACGGCAGAGACAAAACTATCAATGAAAATTTATTTTTAAACAGATTTTAGGGCAATTGGATAAGGTAAAGTGCACCTAGTCCTTTCTTCCACCATTATATCTGATGGTGGATCAACATAATTTGAACAAACTTAAAAGCTCTTCAGGCCAGAATGCTTTTTTGTCTAATTTAGTCATATTCTGAAAAGTGGTGTTTGAGAAGTTGTTTAAAGGATTTTCTATTTTTAGTAATGGTGGCCATATCTGATGGAGAATCTGCATCATTTGTACAAGATTGAAAGGCCTAAATGCCAGAATGCTTGCTGTCAAAAATCTGGTCAAATTCTACTAAGGAGTTAACTAAGGGCTGTTCCATTTAAACATACATTGTACCCAGGGAAGGTAGTTTTAAAAAAATATATACCAAGGTACTCTGACCACTCTAAGAGTTTATATAAAAATGATACAAAATTCTAAATCGCATCTATGGATGACTACTCCATGTTAAAAGTGCCTTCCCAGGGTCCCAAGTATGTTTTACTGGAACGGCCCCAAGAAGAAGTCATGTAAAAGTTTTTCTGTTTTTATTAACGGTGACCACATGTGAAGACAGATATGCATCATTTGTACAAATCTGAAATGCCTTTATGCCAGGATGCTTTCTGACAAATTTGGTAAAACTCTGTCAAGTGGTTTTTATGAAGTCATTTAAAGGTTTTTCTATTTTTTTTAACAGCAGCCATATTGATCATGGATCAGGGTGATTTGTATAAATTTGAAAACCCTCTATGCCTGAATATTTTCTGACAAATTTGGTCAAAATTCTGTTGAGCAGTGTTTGAGAAGAAGTCGTTTACAAGTTTTTATGTTTTTTGTAATTCTGGAACAGCATCATTTGTACAAAAGTTAAAAGTCTTCATGCCAGGTTTGGTTTAAATTGGTTTAGTGGTTTCTGAGAAGTTGAAAAAAGAGTAATTGTTGATGGACATAATTATGCCTGACAGACACAGGGCCACATCATAAGCTCACTTGGAATTACAGCCACATGAACCAAAAACAAAACAGTAGAAATAAGGCATGACATTGTAAGCTTCATATAATGGGGTCATTATAAATGCTCTCTCTCTCAATGTAGGTATTTGTCTCTCTTAAACTAATTTAATTAGGTATCTTTGCATCAGTTAGTCAAATACAAGAGACAGAAACAGTCATCACCTTGTAGAAAGCTTGGAGATCTCCTATTGGTGGTGATACAGTGAGGTAATCTGGGAATTTGTCCTGTAGATGTGCAATCAGCATCCCAAACTGGGTTCCCCAGTCTCCCAGATGATTCAACCTTAGGACATCATGATCAACCCACTCCAACATTCGACTGATGCTCTCCCCAATTACGGTGGACCTGTGAAAATTAACAATAGCTTCATATTCTTTTAACAACCAGCCTTGACTTCATCCTACTATGGAAAAAAGAGGCTAAACCCCTTTACCCCCAGGAACTTTTGACAATGTCTCATGTAAAGCAAACCATGAATTTGAACCTAGGATCTCCCAAACACTAGCCATCAGCTCTAACATCTGATCTATCTCAGATAACAACCACAGCTGGCTTCTGTTACATATTCCATGCTTTTTCATTTCTAGAAATTTCCATTAGATTTGATCAAATGACATCTTGGGACCGAATGTTACACTATGCAAGTATAACAAAGGTCAATGCACATGATTAAACCAACTATTGGAAAAAAACAAACAATTTAAATACATGCAAAACCCAAAAATACTCTCACATAACCTATAGGAAATCTTCACCTGCTGTTGACATCCCTAACTTGTGATTATTGTGAAAACTTGTTGTTCAATCAGCATAAAATAAATATACAGCTAAACCCGACTAAAACAACCACTCTGGTCACCATCTAGAAGTTGTCTTTCAGAGCAGTGATCATTCTTTACAGATAATTTCATACTGATTTATATACACAAGACCTATGGAACGACTTGGTCTTTATAGCCATATTGCCCTTATATTCAGGTGGCCACTGTTACAATAGTAGGCTCGACAGCAGTTTTAAACTTTGACCTCTTGATATCAAAATCAACAGACTTCTTTCTTACCCCAAGTGTAACCCATTCATAAAGTTTAGTCCAGATCTATGATGTAGAAATGTTATTGTGAAGAAACAATTTTTCTTCTTGAAGTCACAGTGACCTTAGCCTTTGATCTTTGGATCCCAAAATTGATATGCTGCTTCCTTACCCCAAGTGCAAGCCATGCATAAAGTTTGGTCAACATATGTGACGCAGAGCTAATGTTATTGCATGGAAACCATATTTATTCTTTCACTCACAGTGACCTTGTCCTTTGATCTTTTGACCCCCAAAATCAACAGAGTTCTTCCTTACCCCAAGTGTAAGCCATCCACAAAGTTTAGTAATTGCAGATGGTGGAGAACTAGAGTTATTGTGCAGAAAGCAATTTTCTTCTTTCAGTGACCTTGACCTTTGAGTTTTTGACCTTTACCCTAAGTGCAAGCAATCCACAAATTTGGTAACTGTAGATGGTGGACAACTTGAGTTATTGTGCAGGAGGAAAATTGGCAACAAACAAACAGAGAGGCAGATGGATGGATGAACAGACAACATCATAATAACCACTGCCTTATGGCAGGCATATAAAAGTCAACAGTCCAGCTGGCAGAGCTTGGGCACAAAAAGCCCCACCCCCGACTCACTTTTAAAACAAATGTGAATAAAGTTCACATAGGCTAAATCACACCTAAACCTAATTTATGTGCCACAGATAGCAACTTACAGTCAACACAAGCATTATGTTGTATCTTATCCATCTATTTACTGACTTGTACACATATACATACATGCCTTGTGCCTTATAGGAGGGCCAGTGAAAATCACATCTAACTAGCCCTTATGGCAGGTGATTTTTCTGGATGGCATCCATGATGTACAAATATTCTAATAGTAAAATCAGGTACTCGTTTAAACATGTGACCTTGAAGATTACAGCAAGGTCAAATGAGTGTAACTAATTCTTTAGGACCCCACAAGGAAGTGTCTATTCATATTTGACACTATCTGGTGAAAAGGTTTTCGAGAGATCTTGCCAACAAGCAAGTGTGACATAAACACTACCATTATTGCGAATCCAAATGAAAACAATGTACCCCTTCCCATCCTGGGTTGAAGGGCAGAAACTACTTTGCAATATACCTCAGATGTCCCACATGCATCTCCTTGGCAATGTTTGGAGAAGAGAAGTCAATTACTACTCGTTTTTTTACTGCAATTCTCGGTGGACGCACCCCATGTTTCAGGACATTGCCGATCTGATCTGCCACATATCTACGACTCAGATTGACATTGATAAAACCTGGTCCTGTAATTTCAAACTGAAAAAAAAAGCAAAAAGATTGGAGTTTTTTTTTATGAATTCAATATTTAACCTTTCCCCTCCAACCTAAATATCCATCAAGAACTGTAACAGGGATTGGAATTTCTATCCCTAACCTAAAGACAAGTTAAATTATGAATTCAATATTTAACCTTTCCCCTCCAACCTAAATACCCCTCAAGAACTGTAACAGGGATTGGAATTTCTATCCCTTACCTAAAGACAAGTTAAAATTTCTAATGTTTGAGTGCATTTCCAATCCTGCCTGTGCTACTTGAGGACTTCTGCCCATCTACTCTCTCATATAAAAAATGTACTGTAAATAGTAATGCAAATTTTAAGTGGCAAATAGCCAAATGTAAGAACAATCCTCAAAAGTTTTTTTTTTACTGATCCAAGTTATTTAAACGCTTTCATACTGTAAAACCTGTCTTGAAAGACCACTGCTATGAGACCACCTGTTTGCAAAGCTCATAATTATTGATTATATAGTGTTATGACCCGTCATGAGAGACCAACTGCTTTAAGAGACTATACTGTTTTGGCCCAAGGGGTGGTCTTTCAAGACAGGTTCTACTGTATAAGTAGACAGGTACCTGCAATTCTCATGGATGCAAGGACAGCGGCACTCCAATTACTGGACAGTACAAATTAACAATACCAGCACTCTCATACAACAGAAAAATGAGAAATGTTCCTACAATCAAACAGAAATGCTTAAAGAGCAATGGAGGGTACAAATTAACACACTACATGTATTTGCGCTCTCATACTACATAAAAATTAAAAATGTTCCCACAATCAAATAGAAATGCTTAAAGAGCAATAGCGATAATGGTGTATTGAAACTCCATTTTGTACCAAACATTTGGCGCAGTGGTGATTAATGTACGAATCCACAGCATATATTGGCTGCTCTGATAAGTGACAATATGGGGTAAACTAATTTGAAAAATATAATTTGTGTAAGTTGGTAACATAAAGCAGTTCAAAAAAGTAGCAAAATGAAAGAACTAACAATCAACTGCCATCAATTTTCTCACCTTCTCAAAGCACTCCATAGATGGAATTTTTTCAACAGTGGCTTGGGCAACTTCGAAGGGAGTTTTGTTCTCCCCAGCTGTTTTTAACATCTGCAAGAAAAAAAAATGTAACAATCAAGCATATTCTTCATCTAAACTTTCCTACATCTAAGGAATATTTATAGGGTAAGTAATTGCTTTCAATCGCCCTGTATATCAGATGAACATAGAAAAGGCATTTACCTTTTCAGTTATCAGCAAAACGAGAAGCAACATACAGCTTTTCCTTGCACAAAACAGGGCTTCTGTTCATGGATGTTCTGGTGTATTATATGCCTAACTTTTTTCTCCAGGATGTCCAGTAATCCACCACTGGACACCCAAGGGACTACTTTTCTTTCTGCATATATGCCCAAATATTAAACCTCACATGTTCCAACCATTCTGAAATTCAAATTATCACTGTCACCAGAATCAGTTAAATTAACTGTGCCAACTAATTGATTTAAAATACCCAGCAAATGCTGACTCACATGATATTTCCTGCCCAGCCACTATTACCATGTCTGCCAAAGTGTGGACATACAGTATGCAAATAAGTGTCTTGCGGAGTCTTCTAGAAATGTACATTGGTTTTACTCACTAATTCAGGCGTATCTCAGTAAATTGTCTGTACAAATTACCAAGGTATATTACCTAATGATAGCAAGGGTGCTTCGAAAAATTCATTTCAGACAAACTGGGAAACCCCACTATAACATGCTTTATGATAATACGAATTTGGATGTAACACGATCAAAGCACGGCTCCCATAATTTTACAACCTTTTCACTAATTTCTCCTGGCTGATTTTATAATTACTGCAAGGTTTTATTGCCAATGAAAAGGAGTTTGATTTGTTAAGCTGACAAGTGTTCATCTAATTTGCATTGAACCATCAACAGTAACACTAATAATTCTTCATCGTGTTTGTCTTAAATACACTGTGTACATGATTGTTCAATCCTGAGTAAACAATAGACCAACAATGCCTGCTCAATCAACCAGCATACACACCTGTGCACCAAACAAAAATGCCATTGTTGAAAGAAGTTTATCACCTTAATTAATAAATTGACCTACCTAATTAGTAATTGCAAATCGTCAACATTAATCCCACAGTAAATGACTGTCGCACCTATTCAGTGCTGCTTTATAAATAATCATTAAACAAAAGGCCACTCGTGTGTTGTCAGCCAATGGTTATCAATCATTTTTTGGTAAACAACAAACTCTATCCCCAATCCCTTAATAAGTGGAATAAGATAATTTGTGTATGAATAGAGTGCAGAGCTGCAGAAAATTTATCAACTGTTGTTGGAAATTAGTAGCAGTTTTGTCATTGTGATATACATTCCCACCCCCACCCATGTTCAACATACCTCTGAATGTTAACAACATAAATATAAATGCATTCCAACATTTCATGTAAGTTTTGAAGTCATTATATTGCTATACCCACATTACTTAAAATCTAACTCAATCCTTTTTAGTTCCTTAAAGTGTTGTCAGGAATGCAGACATCAGCTTCAAATCACTTGATATACATATTGTCATGCTAATGTTACATGTACTTAAGTTAAACAATGTCTGGACCAGAACCATTTAAGTTGTAATCAAACATGCTACTCCCTGCTTTTGTTGTGTAGAAGTGCAAAGTCGCAGTTATCAACATATCTTTCAAGAATATATTAATTCATTTCTTTTCTGTCTTTCAGAGAATGACTCAACTGTTTTTTGGAGATTGCTCGTTACCCATGAAATCAAATGGTTTACACCCAAACTTGTTTAATGCAGTTTCACACCTGTTATTATGTTCATCTCAAGTACATTACAAGGTTAATACCCCTGTATGAATTTCAGATAAAATAGTTTATAACAAGCCTAAATACAAGTTTCTTATTACAAACTCCCAATGTTTGATTTGAACATTTTATTATGTCAAAAATCAGTCCCTTTGGACACTACCAACATATATGAATGTTTCCGAAAATAGAGTGTTTTATAAGTTAGTGTGAGTGTATTAGCAAGAAATTAAGTATTTGGATTTGAATGGAATCTAGCCAAGAAAATTCTAGAAATTATGCTTCTTTGTGTACATTTACTACAAAATGTACTGTACAAGTATGTTTTGTGTACATACCACCTGAAAGGCTTCATTTGTCTTTAAGTTATGTGAGCTGTTCAATCCATGCTGCAGTGAAACTATCTTTACCGTATATACTTGCCATTAAGTTGAGTCCAACTGCAAACAACACAAACCCTGATCTGCCATCACATAATGCACCAGCAGATCAGGGTCTATGTTGTTTGTTCTACTGATTACTCCAAACAAACCACATAGACCCAGATCTGCCAGCACATTATGCAGCAGCATATCTGGGTATGTGCAGTTTGCAGCTGAACTCAACTTATAAGCGAGTATATATAGCATTTGGTCTTAGTTGTCTTTTTCACAGAAAGGGAGTATATTATGTGCAAAAAGAACATGCATCATGAAAAATGAAAACAGAAATGGAAACGTTGCCCTCATCTCATGACAGAAAGGTAAGATTATGCCTATGTAATAGTAACATCATTAGAGCGCTCATTTCTTTTTGCTCAAGTTTTAGCTGATTGGTTAACAATGTTAGCTTGTATATACAAAAAACATCCATAATGCTGCAAGAAATGTGTATTTCTTACTTGATATCTACAACTTCAAAAATGAAAACCAAACAGAACCTCTGCAAAACAAACTCTGCACTGCAATGAAAATTGAATTAATGCTTGTCATGCTACATGAACATGCATTCTTTTACTGTACAATTTAAATTTACTTTTCAATGCCACTGCAGATGCCAAAGTACTATTCAATTTAAGGGAAGTAACTCTTCCTACTAAGAACTTTCTGCAGTATGACACAACACTTGACACAGTGATAAAAAGCTCATGCATTACCTACAATTAGTGCCTTTAACCCTTAAGAGTTTATATGGCACATTTTACTTCGAATACAAGGTGTCACATTTTTATACTCCTCCTCTAAACAGACAGGGGTATATAGGAATCCTTGTGTTTGTCCTGTCTGGCACACAATCTTGTTACATCAACTAGTAAATATTATGGTCATCACCTGAAGATGTGCATATCAACAAATCACTGTTCTCCCACAATTTTTATTTTATTGCTCTTTTGACTTGCTGCTGAAAGCAGTGTCTGACAAAATCAAATAAATTTATTTAGAGACAAAAGCCAAACCCTAAGTCATTGACGCCATAAATAATAAATGGATCAACTCAATAAATAAAAGGATGTAACAGACATGCTACGATGAACAGATGACAAGATCTGTGGCACGTTTGGCATTTGAAGCAGGTTTTAAGGCCAAAAAAATATATGTGTGTTTCCTATTGCATTGGTTTTAAAATTAGGGTAGGCAGGTTTTTTGTAAACATTATATATAAATCAAATAATATTACAAGTGCTTCAAAGTACTGGGCAAAACCGGCTCAGTTAGATGCACAAATCAATTTCGGCAATGTGGTTATTTTCAAAAAAATTTTATACCATGGGGGAAAAAAAGTGCTAGGGTCGGCAATAAGAAACAGGGACAGTCGGCCGACCAGAAACACACATATTTTTTTTTTGCCTAATAACAGTAACATCAACAAAGCAATAAGAATACGAACCTTTACAATGACTATATAATTAACTCGTCCAGAAAATGTAAACTTGTTAAGAACACAAAGACAAAGACCTCAGTCATTATGCATTAAAACTCCACAGACAACTGACTTACTACAGTACCAGACACACTACAGAGAAGCAGGCATCACCACCAGTCCTTATGTTCATATCACCCCCACACACAAGGGGGGGTGGGGGTGCAATGCTGTTTGGTAGCCTGCCCACCATATTTCCATTGCATCTCCCAATCTCCCAGCCACCCCCTGCCACGGTGTGCAGTAATACGCAAAATAAAAATACACACAAGAATTATATACAGATGTGGTGCATATGACAGGCAGAAATTCTACTGTGAATCTCAAACCCGTTTTTTTTATGAAAGTAGTGTGGGCCTCCTCATCACTGCTCTGGATTAGTGTTTTTTGCCTCTTCATCAACTGTCACAGCAATTGTGAGTTATTTTTTCAACCTCATCCATGATTAGCCAGACCTCTTCATCTGAGATATGTCCATCTTTTAAGGCCCTAGATGCTTGGTCTGAGATGGTATTCAGTCTGGCCTCTGGTAGCACATGGATCACATCATGTTTTTTACCTGGTTAACCTGGACACATAAGCTAATAAACTTACTGGCAATCCTAGTCATTCTGCAGGCTAGGGTGGCTGCCTCAAGCCCCACAACAACCATGGCGACAATAATGGTAGAGAGTAGGCCCACACCGCAGGATTCCATTTTAAGGGTCAGCTGTAATAAGGGCTGTATCAAGGCCATCAATGGCATTAAAACCCCAAGGGTACTTTTATAGATAGTAGCTATCACCTCTCATTCTTGCTGAAGACGATGTTGAGCTCACTGATTTGTTGGAGTCTGCATCTCCCAGCCATCATCCCATCATTGGGTAACTCTGGATAAATACCCGACTTTGGAGTGGCAGAATTTGTTATTCTTATGAAAGAATCTAAATTAATACTGGGTGGGCATCCACAGTCATGCTGATTCAGGATGTATGATTTCCTGAATAAGCAAGGACAGCCTTATATCAAGAGACTATTTTCCTTAAATTGTTTGGCCGTGAGGTGGAAAGTTGATAATAATTGTGTGAGAAATGATCTTTATGATCCATGCTGATAGATACCCTCACATAATTGGGTTCAAGACTTTGTGCCAGTGGATTTATAATCTCCATTTGTGCCACAGCCACCAGTCAGGAGAACAGTGTACAGTCTTTCAGGCATGATTATATAGTTTGCATTAATAAGGGCTAGACCACTGCCCCCTTCAATCTCAATAGTAAATGCTGTTAATGAATGTTCAAGCCTAACAAATACCCTCTGATTGCTTGTAAAGGCCACACGTGGTTATGCCTGTGAAGTCGCTGTCATCTGTCCCACCATAGCATTGAATTTGATGTTGCAGTTTATCTTGGCTTAGCTACAGAAACTCATAGTCCCAAATGTAGATCTCTGCTTACCTGCTTGCATAGTTTCATCGCATTCAAAACTTCGAAACATCTAAAGCTTCGTTCTCATTTCAAAGATATGCTATGAAGGCAAAGTTGAAGTTTCTATCCAGGTCAAACACGTTGCTAATAACTTTGGATTGAGGTGGCTCCAAACAGAAGAGCCAGTAGCAGCATGACAAGCCCGCGGGGATGGTAGTGTACCAAATCAGAAGGCTAACGTCATCTCTGATAAATATGTAAAACTCATCCCAACCACTCTGGACAGCCTCACTTTCTGTGTGGCCACCCCTCATCATCTACTCCCAAGAAGGAGCACAAGCCAGGGCTAATTTATACCTCATAACTGACCAGGAACACCATCATTATCCATCCATTGGCCTCAGAAACCTCAAGCAATAGATCTGAAATGCACCAGCTATCTGATCTGTAAGCATGTCAAAGCCATAGAAGCCTGGCACGATTGCTAATGTACCTCCACAAACCAGCCCAATTGATAATCAGTCACCACAGAGAGGACTCGCCCACCCTAACATTGTGCCAGCCAACCCAGCAGATGATAGATCGTAGGCCAACCATGAGGCACCCCAAACAGTTGTCCATGTCAAACCTGACATAGCATGACATGTCAAGTGAAAAACACAATTGTTGACTCCCAAACCTCCAGACACGGTCATGTTGAGAAAAACATGACTTTCAGTCATTTTAGCTATAAAATAAAACAAAGAGTGAGATAGGGAGAGAGATCTTTCTTTGCCACCATGATATATGACCATAACCTGTAGTCTGTAGAAAGAGTAAACAGTCCTGCTTAGTGCTCATGTACAACTATTCTTGGGGCAGTTCATAGAATTGATTGTCATTGAGGCAATTAAAAGGTAATGTGGTCAAAGATAAACAACCACCACTTCATATTACTTAAATGGCTGACAATAACTAGGGTGATGTCACTTTAAGTCCTCTGAACAATGCTGTGGGAGATCCCATTAAGGGCTATCGGTAATGTGAATAGGCTTAACAGGGTGGGTGGGTGTGGTATAGCCAAATATCATGTAAAGTATGTAATAAGTGAAAAGTTACCAATTAATAACTTGAAAAACTTTCATTTAAATGTGCACATACAATCTGTTTTGCAGAAAAGATATTTATAAGAGCTAAATTATATTTGATCTTGCATTTTACGCGCAATAGATCTCGGCACTGAGACAGTACTGAGCTATTGCTTTGTAATTATCATCTTGCATGAAGACTAAGCAAGATACAACAAGTGTTAAATTTTTCATATACACTGAGCCTTGCATACAATGCATCTGGCTGGCAAACATCACAATGCGATGTAATGTGGGCTGCCATATTGGTCTTCTTCTAGTCAACCCATTCAAATGACTGACAGTCATATTACACTCATACCTGTAACCCGCTGGCTATCACACTTTCCATACTGAAAGTACAGTTGTGGTCAGTACTGTTAATAATGAAGAAAATTCCTAAACATTTCTGAAATACATACTATGAAATGGCTTATTTGCTTGTTTACATTTTACTTCTTTTCCTCTCTTCTTTCACCGCATGTAGTTCTGTAAATATTAATCCGCCTAAGTTTATATCGTCGGGTATTATCAGTCCTTCTTTCTTAATACCCGTCTAAAGATAATAAAAAGTACTTGACATTAGCTAATTATCCTAAATAAACCTTATATGTATGCATAAATGGGATATATATTGAATTTGCTTGTATGACAACTACTGTAGTTGTGGTATGTGTTTCTGTTAGCATGTGAGAAGGCAATGTTGTCCTGGACTGACAAAAATCCATTTTATTTGCAAACAGTATGTGCAGAAAAATAACTCATGTTCAATTTATCAAAGTTTTATACAAAATCAACTTCACCTTGCCACTAAATGGATTATTCATAAGTGTCAGTGACATTTCTTTTTCACTGCATACAGACTCCATATTGCTGTACACTGCATTAAAGTCTGTGGACAAAAACGTATGGAATTGTTTTTATTACAAGTTATTCTTTCACACACTCACTGCTAACTGTTACAGGATACTTAACTGAAAGAAATGGGACATCACTATTAGCATAATGTTTAGCCATTTCTTCACATTCAGAGTACCATCCCCCACCCACCTGTACTGAATTGTGCATTACCAATAGCCCTTAACTTTTTAACTACTAGTGCTGCTGTAGTGGCTCACTGCTCTGCCTAGCTGCTGTGGTCACTACTGCAGCCGATATGGGGGCTGACTGCCAGTGCTTGATGCTGCTGCTACCAAGTGATAACTGTTTAGTTGATTTGGGGATATGAGCCAATGTTTTTAGTTATTTTTCCTTATAATTTTAATCAATGACATACTAAAACTACACATATATAAAAGCTATAACTATCTCATCTGTATGATTCTTCAATCCCACTGACTTCAACAAAATTGATAAGAAAATCCATGAATTGATCACATAACACACTATTTGCAACACTAAAATTTGTCTGTTATTTTATACAAAGTTATATGTCAAATTTGGACACATAATACAAATGTTAAATTATTCATTATGCTCTACTAGTTCTGCAGTTGCTGTTGGTGATATTTGTAAAAGCAGTTATGTTTTACACAAAGAGGAACATCATACTGCTTGCACACCTTATGCTGCCTTTTTTCTTTCAAACATTGTCAGGCTTCTTTTTCATACATTTTGCTGCATAGTTGTTAGTTTCATCCACAATTCTTTTATTTAATAACAGGGGAAAATATTTAAAGAAGAAATCAACATCTCCCCCCCCAACCAAAACGAAAGTAGGACCAATGCTTTCAGTGAACTCTGTGACTTGTGGAGCACGTGGCTCTCTTATCCACATTGCAATGTCTTCATCATCTGATTGTATCTCAATTTCTGACAGACTGGGCAAAGACAATAATTTAATGTCACTACCAACACTTCCTAATCAATATCATCAATTTTGTCCTCTGAAAAACCTGAACATTATGATTCCGAATCGTTGGCAAAATTCATTGTTTCCACTGTCAACAATCGCATGTATTAACTATCATGTGGTTGAAAATTCCAGAAAATCCCTGTATTTATTAGCAATATTTAGTATATGATGTCTTTCATAGCAAGAACCATTATTTGTTAACTCTATTTTGATTGGTGAAATGTCCTTTTACTGATCATTACTGACGAATAAGATTGTTTGTAACATTAACATACAGAGCAGATCTATCCGTGAATGAGGTCTAGGGCACATAACCAGGAAGTGGATATATCCACTATGGCAGATAGCAGTACTTGTTTACAAGCAGATTTATCAGTCACTGTATAGGCAAGGCACATGTATGCAGTGGATATACATGTCAGTTGTAGTTAAAGAGTTAAGCTAACTTTTATAGGTAAACTGCACTAAGTGGAACAACCCAATTCGTTTGAAGTTAGGTAAATCAAAGTGACTGTGTTGCAGAACAAATGTTATTACACATCACAGCCTTGAATGAGACTGATTAAACCATCTTTATTAAAGATTAGTGGCAAGTTCGTGATCAGTGGCAACATTTCTTTGATGTCGATTTTACTCCATGTATAAAATGCAAAACATTATTTTGGTGGTTGGAAAAATGTACAAGTGTGATTAATTTTTTAAGGCAAAGCATCAAAACTCAGCTGTGATTCAGGGAAGGATATGCCATCAGCAAAGAGACCAAAGCCCAGCAAAACTAAACTTCAGAACTCCTGGTTAACCTTCCTACATAAAAAATGCATCTATGAATTTGGGGCTGGGTGCACAAACTTTTTTTTGCTACGAGTTTCTGTTGACTTGTCAGGTCAAATGAATGATATTATTATGTTTTGATTTATTACAGCTATCCAAAAATGTGGACCTTTCTGGCCTCACTAGTGTACTCTAGTTTTTATAAATTTTTATATTATGCAGGTTGATGCAGGACCGAATTTGTGCATAAAATCTGTCTCGTGCACCCTAATGTACATTTATATACAAATTTAGGTCACCTCCCCTGGGGACTACGTGCTATGAAACCCACTCTAAACTGCTGCCTAGAACCCAGGAAGAGTGAATGGTAGACATTCGGTGAGATGTACATATGCTTTTATCTATGGATGCTGATGCCAATGCTGACATCAGGGGTAGTACAGTAGCTTGCCTCTATTATGTACAGGTGAGCTAAAAAGAGTATAAATGTATTTGGACATAATATAACAATATCAATGAATATACTTTCTTCAATTGCCATACAAGTATTGATGCCAAGTTACCTGGCTGATCTTCATGGCACTATTACACTGGTAGTCAGAGAACTTGGAGCTGGCCTGAATCAAGATCGGTGGATCCTCAAGGCATGGAAAAGCAAGTCGTATGGCAAGTGCAAAAACATCGCTGACCAGCTGGTGGATACTGAGCATGTGATCTGGTTTCTTGCTCTCCTCAAGAGCGATACTCTGCAAATTATAAAACGTGTGCATCTCAAGAGTATGCAAGATGTTCTTTTGGAAGCTACTGCATATGTACATATATTTACATGGAATGTTTTCATTTGCAAATGAAAAAATTTAAGTATACATTTAGGAGCTGTGTTAGGCCATCCTTATTTTTGTTTTCCCCAACAAATAACAGTGAAGTTTTTGATCTTTACTTAACAGCAAAATTATGTTGTTACTTAGGCAAACATTAACGAATTTCATACCATTTTAAGAATTTGAATTCAAAACTGCTGTTTTAAATTGGAGTATTGTATATAAAATAAAAGATAATGGTAAAAAATATAAAATCCTTACAAAATATAGTCTGGTTGTGTTCAGTCAGAATTATTATCCGTGAAATCTCTGATACTTAGTTGAGTTTGGTTGGAGTTAAGTTCTTTAATGTACATATCTTTAATTTTATTGTTCATCTGAATCCTACATATGAGAGGCTGAAGATGAATAGTATTACTCTCCTCTACCTACCCATGTCAGGCTCAAAGTGAATAGTTTTACTCTCCTCTGAATCCTACCCATGACAGGCTAAAAGTGTATAGCATTACTCTCCTCTACCTACCCATGACAGGCTCAAAGTGAATAGTATTACTCTCCTCTACCGACCCATGACAGGCTCAAAGTGAATAGTATTACTCTACTCAACCTACCCATGACAGGCTCAAAGTGAATAGTATTACTCTCCTCTACCGACCCATGACAGGCTCAAAGTGAATAGTATTACTCTCCTCTACCGACCCATGACAGGCTCAAGGTGAAAAGTATTACTCTTCTCTACCTACCCATGTCAGGCTAAATGTGAATAGTTTTACTCTCCTCTGAATCCTACCCATGACAGGCTCAAGGTGAAAAGTATTACTCTCCTCCACCTACCCATGACAGGCTAAATGTGAATATTATTACTCTCCTCTACCTTCCTATGATGGTCTCAGTGTGAATAATATTACTCTCCTCTAAATCCTACCCATGACAGGCTCAAAGTGAACAGTATTACTCTCCTCTATCTACTCATGACAGGCTCAACATGAAAAGTATTACTCTTCTCTGAATCATACCCATGAGAGGTTCAAAGTGAACAGTATTACTCTCCTCTGAATCCTACCCATGACAGACATCAAGTGAATAGTATTACTCTCCTCTACCAACCCATGACAGGCTCAAAGTGAACAGTATTAATCTTCTCTACCTACCCATGACAGGCTCAAAGTGAACAGTATTAATCTTCTCTACCGACCCTTGACAGACTTCAAGTGAATAGTATTACTCTCCTCCACCTACCCATTACAGGCTTCAAGTGAATAGTATTACTCTCCTCTACCTACCCATGACAGGCTCAAGGTGAATAGTATTACTCTCCTCTACCTACCCATGACAGGCTTCAAGTGAATAGTATTACTCTCCTCTACCTACCTATGACAGGCTTCAAGTGAATAGTATTACTCTCCTCTACCTACCCATGACAGGCTTCAAGTGAATAGTATTACTCTCCTCTACCTACCCATGACATGCTTCAAGTGAATAGTATTACTCTCCTCTACCTATGCATGAGAGGCTCAAGGTGAATAGTATTCCTCTCCTCTGAATCCTACCCATGACAGGCTTCAAGTGAATAGTATTACTCTCCTCTACCTACGCATGAGAGGCTCAAGGTGAAAAGTATTCCTCTCCTCTGAATCCTACCTATGACAGGTTCAATGTGAAAAGTATTACTCTCCTCTACCTTCATAGTGGTTCTGAACATAAGGTGCCAAGAAACTTGGCATAAATGTTTCCCTGGAGAGTACATAATCAACCCTACTTGATCTGTTGGTGACATGTTAAATTTTCTAAGTAATCACCTGGTGTATGACCATTAATTATTCTTAACAGGTTACTAATGCAGAATTCAATTAGTTTTTACCAAGTTTATTGGGTGACTGAGGAGTTTCTGTATTGACAGCCATTATCCTCAGGGTAAAGTTCAAAGCCTAATGTAAAACGTGGTGAGTCATTTGGTATAAAGTTCATAGTCTAATGTAAAGAGTTGCGACTTATTTGGTATAAAGTCAAATAAAGGTCTATCTTTACTGAATGTTCTTGAGTTACGGTCACCAATGATTATGATATACCCATGTACAGTGAATGGGAATATTTCTTGTACTAGGGTACCAAAATGTTCCATGAAGTATAGTGATTCAGTGGGTGGGATATACAGTACACACATAATGGATTTCAGACTGTCCACTCAATACCATGAATCTGGACACAGAGCGCACGGGATTAAATAGATTTTGGTATCCATCTGGTGGGCATACACTCTATACAGCAGGATTCCATTGCCGATTTAAATGCATCTATAGTGGGTTTTATGGCACCTGTCACTGATTTTATTGCACACACTGCAGAACTCGACGCCATTAAATAAATAAATATGAGATACCCAGACACAGTAAACACGACTTTAGCATGTGTAAATGTCCAACCTGACAAAATACATTAACACTGCTTATGGTATTCATCAATTACCAGCAAGTATACACGTGAAGAAATCTTTGTTCTGTTCTGCATTAAGTGATACTTTTGTTGCTCTTCTCAAAAACTTATATTTTGTAAAAGTGCTTGTTGCAATCATTCTTAATTTTTCCAAGTTTCCCTATTAATTTCCATACTATTTTCATGACCCGCACTATTACCAAATTAGCAAAACCAGTAAACAAAATTTAAGAAAGGCAGTCATATATTATAGCTATCATTTATTACATATTTCCTTTAGATCAGATAACAATTTCTTATCAAGCATACAGTGTATTCAAATAATTTACCAAACTGAATAAATGTCAGAAGCCCTAGAAATTGTTATTTTATTGAAAGCTTCAGTATTGGACAAAAATATTTAATAATATTGCAAATTCACACATGTATCAAAACTGCAGAGAGGAAAGAAAAAGTTGATGACATGAACAGCCATAGCCTTCAATACAGTGTAGATGAATTCCATGCATTTAAAAGTTGTCATATTCTCAAATAATCAATGCCATTTTCTAAGTCTATGGATAAAGCTACAGAAGAACATATGCTAACAGGTACATGTGCATGTAGTCAATCGACAGAAGTGTACGCTGTAGCCAGGCAATTTTTCTGATGTACGCTGTGTCATGGACAGGTGGGATGATATTCAAGAAATTTAAAACCTGGAATTTTTTTCTACATTGCACATGTTCATTTGTACTCATACCTAGCTTGGCCACTGATAAATACTACTGGCAATGTTACTACTGTATAGTTTGTGCAGGTAAAGGTATGAAATCAACACCTGCCATGGTCAGGATTACAGCGTCGGCGTTTCTCCCATCTGTTTGTTTAGTATGTCGACTTACACAGTGAATGCAATAGAATCAGTGAGGGGTGCCATGAAACACGCAACTGCTGCAATAAAATCCAAGATATGGTTCCACTAAATTTAATGGATATCCACTACGCTTAGTGGACATCCACCACTTGTAGTGGACACTTAATCCCTTTCCCTATGTCCACATCCGCCGTATTGAGTGGGCAATCCAAAATCCATCATGTATGTACTATATGTCCCCACCCCCTCTTTTCTTCAAAATGGTGGGGGACAATAAGCAAGTCTTAAACTTACCGATTTCCTCTACAAAGACCAGCAAGGAAAGCTTTTCAACAAAGCTTGCCTGCATCGTTCAATCATAAGACAAAAAGTGATAGGTTTCTTCCTTTCCACAAGTGCAAGCCATTCACAGAGTTTGGAAAAGGTAGATGAAGTAAAACCCATATTATTGTGTGGATATGAAAAAGGTATCATACAGACACACAACATTATAACAATATACACTCCACTTTTTGTGGGCATATACAATTTAAACACATGATTATGCATTTTATGAGATTGTCAAACCAACAATATACTCTCTCTTCCATATACATCCCGGTGTTGAAATGTTACTTCATTAATACACATACAAACATTAACATATATAAAACTCACTCTCTCCAGCTGCCAAATCTGGTATTTAAGTTTGGCATTTTCTGTCTGAAGAGCTTCCAACTGAGGGGAGATAACTCCATTAGCTAAAAGTCTTGCTGGATCCTGAAGCTGAGCAATTTCAGCTTCAAGGCTTGCAATTTCGGCCTCCTGTAAAAAAAAAAGAAACGAATATCTGAATTATACTGGAGGTATTTTTGTCTTTTTAGTTTTATTATTTTCATGTTTTGTATATGACTGTCAATTACCCTTATCTGAAAACTACCGTATATACTTGCGTATAATTTGGGTCCAAATGCAAACAACATAGACCCTGATCTGCCGTCGCATAATGCGCCGGCAAATCAGGGTCTATGTTGTTTGTTCTACTGATTAGTCCTTACAAACTGCATAGACCCAGATCTGCTGGCACATTATGCGACGGCAGATCTGGGTCTATGCAGTTTGCAGTTGGTATCATCTTATACATGAGTATATACAGTAATACATTACAAACATACTTTTCTATTATCCCTTATGGCCGAGGTAGATTTCTGTCATAGAGATTTTTAAATTGACTTTTCATGAATTGCGACCTCTGAATATCTACCTTTATCTGGAAATATAAGTAAAGCATATAAATCTGTTGTGTTACAGTGTACCTTAATTATTAATTGTGATAAAGTGTACCCTTATGGTTGAGGTATTTTCTGTCCATAAGGTTTTTAATTTGCCTTCTTATTGGATTGATCAGAACCATAAAATATCAACCTTTATGTGAAAATTAATAAATCAGAAGCATATAAATCTGCTGTGTTAAAGTTTACCTTATGAATGATACTGTATGCATTCAATTTAAATATGAGAAGTATTGCATCTAAAGCAACTTCAATGATTTGTCACAAATGTTTTAATTGGATATTATTCTCTCTTCCTGCCCCCCCCCCCCCCCAAATGGTCACCACCCCATCCCGAGACATTAAACTAGGGTCATTACCCAAAATCTATTACATATATTATGTGTCTTCCTGGAAAGACTGCACATGTAAAGTTGTTCAAAAATATTTGAAAATGTCCTTGTAATTGAAATTATTGCATATGGATTTTCCTAGATCGAGAAAAAAAGTAAGTTTTTGGTATACAATGTTGCCTTGCATTAGCAGGAAAATTATGTTTATGTGGTTATGTCACCCTGCATCACCACATCTATGGTCAGAGAATTTGAGAATGAACTTGGCTGGGAAGCAACAATGTTGATTTGTAGTCTGAATAAGCCAGTAATATTAGAACAAAGGTCCACTCAAACAGTTCTTATCACACCTAACCATCAGTTAAACTATCAAATTAAGGTCATAATCTGCTATCCTACTCACAGTAAATTCTTGCCCTGACCAAAATGGAGATGGAGGTACACCATCAAACATTCTGATGGCATTTATTCTACAAAAATCAAGTAGATAACACAACTTTTAAATTAACCACCCACCAACCCTGCAAATAGTGTCCTTCCTTGTGATTTTTTATATAGGATTAAAATTGGGCAAATGTCGCACAAAAAATATGAAGTACAACCAGATTGTTTCTCTTATATTACACATTACCTGGAAGTTGTAAAAAAAATTTCTATTTCAGTTGCTTGTACTTTACCTGACAATTCATCAATAAACAATATTTAAGTTGTTTAAGTATATGAGCTCCATAGACAGTTGATTTATCATAAACAATTTCAGAATTTTACATGCAATTATTGATTGCTAAAATGTGATACATTTAGAAAATAGTCACCAAAATCTCTGTATGTAAAAGCTGATGAAACCCTGCATCTGCTGATCACGCCAAATGACAGAAGTCTGATGAAAGCATGGTTAACTGTATAAGTTTCTTTGGTACTGAATGTACTAATTGCATGCCAGAGAAAGTAGGTTCTGAGCAGTCACTAAGATCTGTACCCCTGGACACCAAGTTACAGTTAACAGTGAATGTTCACTATTTTAAATTAAAACCGACTGCAAAAAATGTAGTTGAGCGAGTCAAAAAAAGGTTAAAAGAGAATTATAAAAGTAGCAAGTTCTTTATTGGCTAAATGTCAAATTAATACTAAATATACAGAATTATCGGATTCCTTAACAAGAAAGAGAGTAGTGATGTAAGCGCTCATGACTGCCTAAGACAAGCAAATCTATACTCATATTTTCATGATACATTCATTTTTTTTTCTTCCAATTGATGTATAAACAATACCAGATGCTAGATGAACATTTTTTTGTGTGCATCTGCTATTATTAATGAAATGGAATCATAATCGAAGCGAATTAAGTCAAACATAACTGCTGAAGTACACTGTAAAGCATAAACTATTTTGGTAATAAGTACTGGTTGACATCAGGATGTGGAGAAAACATTGCTTTAAAATGAAATGGAATCAAACTTTTTAGTAAACATAGTAACATAAGTTTTGCTTAAGTACACTGTATTGTATATATTATTTTTAAGAGACATATAAACATAGAAAATATGAGTCAATAAAAAAAAACATTTTTGCATTTTTTTAATTGTATCCAATTGTTCTTATGTATAAAAACAATTACCGTATTTGCCGGCCTATAAGTTGATACTTTTTGACCTGGAAGTCTGGGCTTCGTCTTATACTCCGAATTGACTTATATATGGATTATGTCATTGAAATTGCTTTACCGTATGTTAATGTAATTTTTCATACGTGAAAAAAAAGAAAAAATTAAAAAATTTCAAAGTACGAAAAGTATAGTGTAAAAAAATATTTATCATTTTGGGCTTCGTCTTATACTCCGCATCGACTTATATATGGATGAAGGATTGAAAATTGACGAAATTAGCGAATTCGACTTATACTCCACATCGACTTATAGGCCGGCAAATACGGCATGAAGAATACAGCCTTTTTGGGAAGGTGGAATTTAAGTTAGAGCAAATTATTTTATTTTTCACCTCCCCTGGACCGGTGTTAGAAAAACAACTTTTGAGCCTGATATCCAGAGGTTTAAATATCTTCATTTTAAATTTGTGTTGCATAAACTATTATTCTGAATATTTACTGAAGAAACTAAAGATAAATTCATATCTGGAGCAATGAAAATCTATCTGTAAGACAGATCAAACATTTTTAAAAAAATGACATTTTCTTTGCAGTGCACAAGAGCATCTTTATTAGATTTATTTCGTACTGGTAATTTTGGGCTGCTTTTATTTCTTGAAGTAAAAGAGTACTTCCTGATTAGACTGTCTTTCTCAGTTTCATACAAGATAGACTGACTCTATCTAATAGGAGAATGGTGTACCTGGCATGTACAATGTAATTAGAACAGTGTGCCCAACAATATTGGACTGTTTACATCAGCTTCATTGATGAGAAAGATTAACAATAATAGGTGCATGGTGTACCTGGCATGCACAATGTAATTAGAACAGTGTGCCCAACAATATTGGACTGTTTACATTAGCTTCATTGATGAGAAAGATTAACAATAATAGGTGCATGGTGTACCTGGCACATACGATGTAAAGAGAACATTGCGCCTGATCAGAATCTTAAATTTATTGACATCGTGTTCACTTTCTGCTTTTCCCTGCCATTTTGGCACCCTGACCTTTATTCCACTCGTCCCTTGCTTCAATTAATAAAAGAAGGCATAAGTGGAATAAAGATTAGAGTACCTGACTACTTTTTCTGCATGCATGGATAAATGGGTATGGATGATCATACCAATCATCCAAAACAGCATTTTCAAAACAAAATGCATTATCTACAAAGATAAAAACAATAAACTGCTTAAAATAATCCATCTTATCTCCTTTCTGGACAAATCCTTCTCAAGTCAAACAGGGATTTTAAAATCCCTGTGCACATACATCAGACAGTTTATAGGTTTGACTTCTGAGGGGGCAGGGTCTATTGTAGGACATACAAATGTGGAATACATGATAATGTCTAAACACAAGTCTCTTTAAGGGACTGATGCTCTACTGACCAAAAACATTTTCCAGGAAGTCAAGGGAAGACCATTTTTTCTTTTTAACTGCATAGTGCTGGAACCTGCTCCGATATTCTTGGATTACCTATGTCAATATGACCATCCATTCATGAGGAGTAGCAATAAAAAGAATTTCAAGATGGCCAACATGGTGGACATATTGTATGTCAGATTGGTGCCATTTTCATTTATGACCAACCAGACACCATATGGCAGATTTTTTACCCACCCCCACCCCCCACATCACAAAAACTCAGACCCCCCCTCGTATATGAGGTCACAAAGCTTTGCCCCCCCCCCCCAATAAAAAATTTCAAAAATAAAATTGGTTTGAAATCACTTTGTATTAGAAAAACACACAACAATACAACACTGTGTTCTGAATTATTTAATACTTTTAAAAAAATATCTTGATCAATCCAGGTTTAGTCCTCTGGAAACCTATACAATAGAGAAAAATTATGGTTAGGAAAAAGACTTAAAATCCAAGGAATAAAGTTGTAGACATCTCATCACATGAATTTACTTCTCAATGTTCTCTTCCTCCCATGGCGATGTAAAATGCTCATTCATGGAACCAACAGGAAAACCTTGCCCACTGAGATCATCGTCCTTTAGAAGTGATATTCTGTTCAAATCGAGTTCCTCCTCTTCAAGCCAATCCACACTCTCTCCATTCTCCTCGTTCATGATTATGACCATCATCTCACATTGCCTACGAGCAGCCATTATCACTGGTCTGATGCGCTTTGATATTACTGATACCTGTTTGTGCTGGTCAGAGTGGCTGCACAGCATGACCAGTGAGGCAAAGTACAAGTGGCATACCGTGCAAAACCTGTTACTAAGCACGTATTGAACTGAACGACAGTACAGGTCATATGGAATCAGCAAAAAGGTACTGGCAGATCAGAGAAGAATGTCATCCCACTTTCAGACTTTGAGATGCAAAAAGGGATGGAAACATTTACATTTTCTCTGGTAGATGGCGCTGGTGTTGTTTATGTGACATCACATTTTTCAAAACCCCACCTAATCCCCATCATCACACAAGCCGCCCCCCCCCCCCCCCCCCAGTGCACGACGTCATATATGGACGACCCCTTTAGGGGAAACCCCATATCAATATGACCTTCCATTTAGGAGGAATAGCGAGATTTCCAAGACTGCTGCCATGGCAGATACATGTATATTGGATGTCAGATCACCACCATTTCCATTTAGTATCAACCAGACACCAAAAGAAGTCTTTTGGTGAAAACCCCATGACAATATGACTTTCCATTTCAGAGGAATATCAATAACAAGATTTTCAAGGCAGAAGTGATGGTGGCCATATTGGTTGTCAGATTGGCACCATTTTCACTTAGAACCGACCAGGCATCATAAAAAGTCTTTTGGTGAACCCTATGTCAATATGACTTTCCATTTAAGAGGAACAGCAATAACATGATTTTCAAGATGGCTGCTATAGTGGACAATGGATGTCAATTAGTCACCATTTTCATTTAGGACCAACTAGACATTATCAGAAGTATTTTGATGAAAACTCCATGACCATGTCCATATGACCATCCATCCAGGAGGAGTAGTGACAACAAGATTTTCAAGATGGCCACCAAGGTGGTCATATTAGAGGTCAGATCGGCACCATTTTCATTTAGGACCAACTATACAGCATACAAAGTCTTTTAATGATTTTTGTGAAAACCCCATGTCAGTATGACCATCTATTGCAGAGTAGTAATAACAAGATTTTCAAGAGGCTGCTGTGTCAACTATACTGGATGTCTAAGCAGCACCATTTTCAATTACCGGACCAACAAAACCTTGGGATGAATAATGTGTGTCAAGTTTCATGGCAATCCTCATTCGTTCAGGAGTAGCAATAACAAACTTGTGCTAATAGACAAATGGACAACAGACAACAGGCCATTCCATAAGCTCTTCTGATCTATAACCAGTAGAGCTAGAAGTCATGCAGAAAATCAACTGATTTAGTGAAAATCATACAGCAATTCTATAACAGATTCTGAGGGGGTGGGGGTGCTGGGGGGGTCCACTCAAAAGTCAATTCGTGGAGATTTGTATTTGGAATGTTAGCAGCTAAAATTAGGGGTGATACATGAGCAACAGTTTTCAAACATGTAGTAGTAAAATTTATCCAGCAATCGTAATTTGGCAAATTATACCAGAACTCTTACTTGTGCAGATACATCAAACTGCATTGTGAGAAATTCCAAGCTACTGATAACTAACCCTAAAAGCGTTATCTCTAATTGATACTTTGTCTTAAGAGTGTACCATATATACTCGCTTATATGTCGAATCCAACTACAAACTACATGGACTCAGATCTGCCATCACATAATGTGCTAGCAGATCTGGGTCTATGCAGTTTGTTAGGAGTAATCAATAGAACAACAAAGACCCTGATATGCTGGGGCATTATGCAATGGTAAAACCCAGCTTGGTAAGATTGCTGGTATACAATCCTATACTAATTTCTGGGAATGAACTGGTGTTCAATAACTAAACACACAACATAAAAGGAAAAACTGGTGTGACCTGCTTTTCTGAGATAAAAATCGCACAAGTCACATTAAAAGGAATGTGAATTACAATCATTTGTTACAGTAACAAAACAATAAACAGAATCAAGATCAGTCCGCAGATCAATTTCAGCAAGGACATGGACAACTAAATACCCACCCGAGCTAGAAAATAATTCTCAAACAATAATAGTTATGCTAACACCCTATGGGTAAGAACCTAAATGCAAGGTTATACAAAATGTAACCAGAAAAATTTTGAATAACTCGAGAGAGAGAGAGAGAGAGAGAGAGAGAGAGAGAGAGAGAGAGAGAGAGAGAGAGAGAGAGAGAGAGTGAGAGAGAGAGAGCTAAATTCGAACAGAAAAAATGCTTTATCAAGGGTAATTCCACACAATGAAATGATGCACATAAGAAAAATCTCAAATCATGACATTAACACATTAAGCAAAGGGAATTTCTCTTCTACATAATATAAAGCAGCAGTAATGTCTACGACTGGAGAAAGAATGAAGGATTGTGTGCATGGGCAAGGTAGCTATGGGGTGGACTACAGGTGTTCGAGACTTTTAGAACTTTCCAATTCTCATCATACAGTCGGGATATTTTCCGTCCAGAAAAAAGCCAGCTACACAATAGCAACATGTTACATATTACTGATATTAAATTTCATTATTAATGTTAAAATTAGGGGCAACACTTAAGCCAAATAGATTTTTAAAACATACTGTAATACATCCAGCAATTATAATTGCTTTGGCCAGACACTTTTTACCGCTTAATACATGTAGCCACTGTGGTGTGTATGGTCATGCAATCTGATGTGTGCATTCACCTTTACCACTTGTATTACACCCATAAAAACTTAAATTACAGTAGGACCCCGCTATAACACGATGGTCGGGGTCCACAAAACGAGATCGTGCTATGTCCCGAACCGTGCTATAACCAACCTAGACAAAACCAAGTCATTTAGCTGAAGAAAATGATGCATGCACCAAAAAAATGAGGGGGGGGGGGGGTAAATTGTAGGCTTAATACAATGTGCTTCATTGGCACAGTTACCATCTTAAATCAGTGCATATTAAACAGGAAATACACATACAGTGAAAACAGAGATTGCACATATAATATTTTACTTAATTCAGAAAACCATGCATTGGTACATTTATATGTTTATATGTACATGTCTATTGTATAGCATGAATAGTTAAAGGATCAACACGTGTACTCACCAACCGATCTCATGGCATGCGTAGGAGTGAGTCCATAATAATTCCATCGAAAATATACACGCAAAAGTATAATATAATTGTCTGATAAAGTTCTGAAATCCTACATCGTCGTCTAGTAATTGTAAATCGTCGTCGTCTAGTCATCGTAAATCACGTCCAACTCCGATTCCTCAGCTTTACTGTTGTATGTGGGTGCTTATGCAGAGACTGAGCTTGGGCTCTGCAAGTAACACTTTGATCATAAAGTCAGAAATCTATTAAAGGTTGCAACTGGACACGTGTCAATTGTGCGGCAAGATCACAGGGTGTTCAAATAACCACCCTCTGTTACTTGGCACTGAACAAGTATCAAACGGATCAAAGGGTTGTCACGTTGGAAAACAACTTGAAAACAAAGTGAGTGCTTTTACAAGCCAAAGGCTTATCGGCCTACGTGCACTGGCAGATAACTTGGGAAATATCACTTGGGAATTAAATCTGACTTGTGGAAACACCAGACTTAATCCTGTCCATGGCTTCAAGCTTCTCTTTAACAGTAAAAGCTTTACGTTTCCGTGTAATGTTATCCATTGTAAATAACTACTAATTAAAACTCTGACACCTATTTGTTTGAACGACTACAGCAAGAATAATTGTTAATCAACAATGGGGGTCATTTTTATAGGGAATGTGCAATATTATTCACTGGTCAACTGATTGAGTGGCGATTGTCTAACAACACCGCCAAGCCACGTGTGCGCGTTGGCGGCTTTCGTTTTTTTGATGTTTTATAAATCATTGCCGCATGGTTTTAACAACCTTTAGCTTTGAGATTGACTTTGATGATTGTCAATGACTTAAATTAATTGATTTATAAATTCAGGTGCGAATCTTTTATCAACCACCGCATTGTTTGGTGCTTGCCTGTGTATGCAGTTGAATGAGCAAACATGTCGGCTATTGTTTGAGCAACGATTGTACACAGAATGTATTGAAGACAAATACAAAGAAGACTTAATGACTTTATTGTTCATGTATCAGTAATAATAAGATTAACACATATCAGCTTTAAAATGAACTGACATCTTTCAAAAATAAACTAAGATCAAAGTGCAGTGATTGACTACTGACACATTGAAATGAACATTCACAAATAGAAATGTTCAGCATCTTTATTCATATAAAGAAAGATGCAATCATAAGACACTTTTTCTTCAAAGAATACAATACAGCTTGCCAAATTATTAAATCAAACTCTTGTTTATTTTGGCACAAAACTTTGCAGTAGTTCAAGAAATTGGCGAAATTATTATAAAATTTCGGTAGCCATGCCACGATCGTATTATATCTGAATTCATACACGATCTCTTCCTCAAAGTGATAATTAATTTTTGTACACATTATTTTTCGTACTTTGAACAAAGAAAAAAATTTCATGTACGAAAAAATAGATGAAATTTCGGGAGCCATGCCATGATCGTGTTATATCTGAATTCGTGCTATAACGAAGCGTGCTATAGCGGGGTCCTACTGTATTGTTATAATGACCTACTTTTCTTGCTAAATTGGCTATGCTGTTGATTATATGCTGTATGAGCAAAGCCGGCAAGCTGTAGCATTCTACAGAATTTCCTGTTGCTTGAATCTAAGCAAAGACCTTCAAATTTGTATGCAATTACAAGTGTGAAAGAAGAGAAAAATCTTTTATTTGGATGATTTTAAAAATGGCAAACAGAGTAAAACTCCATACATGCAATATTTCACTCATGTCCCCTCTTGGTACTTTTTTAAAGTTAGCCTATAGGCCAATGTTATTCAGGTTATTATAATTCATTCAATTCAGCATTGCAAATGAGATCCACATCTGTAGCCCTGTGAATTTTTATGCAAACCTTTCAAACTGTAGATACAATCACCTAATTCATTTTGTGCACTAATGATTTCAACACCATTTGTATTAACATAAAGAGCAACACCATTCACTCAATACATGCTGAAACAGGGTAGGTGGTCTGTTTACATGCTAATCGATGCCAACATGACCTGTTGAAGAGTCGATTATTTCTTAAGGAGTCATCACCTTTCATATTCGGCTACCTTTCGTCATAATGTAGTTGCCTCCCTTGTGATTTCTTGGGAGTTGCATTCCTATATATGTATTTAAATCATGTCAGATGATGTGCTTCTCACAGGTAAGTGCTTTTACTTTGAATCAAAATATAGGTTTTTTATTACTCATTATACAAATTATATCACAAACAGACATTAAGTAGAAATTTTAAAAGTTTAAAGAAAACTAGATGATGCAGACAATGTTAGTCTATGGCACATGATGGCTTCCATGACTGCTCTGCCCTGTATTATAAATGGACTCTTCCACAGCTCTAGGGGCATGCTCATCTGGGAATCACCACAGTCGGAATATCTAGAATTCCATTAGAATAAAACAAAATTTGATTCTGGCACAGAGCAGACCGTTCCAGGAGTGTAGAGAGAATCAAAATGCTGAAACATGTCTTGCAAATCTACTAATGCAGCATGTGCAGTACATTTTTCAGTAACATGGAGACTTGAAAGAAGCATTCATGTACTCACCCTAATAGTAAGCCGATAAAAATTGCATATTACACATTGTGTCACACCAGATATGGAGAAATATATTGGTCTGCTCCTTTGAAAATTAGCAAAGTTCGAATATGTAGAATCCCAATCGAATAACACAAAATACCGTGTCCATTCGATTGGAAGGAGAAGTCAGAGCTTACTGAACAATTCCAACCTGTTTCAGCACTGTCCAACTGAGCAAGCTCTGGGAACAACATGGTGGAATAAATGTAACAGACAACCCTTTTTCGAAAGGATTTAATCACCAGAACAGACTCGGAATTCTGCATAGGTGCAAGATGTTTGTACTCAATATTAATTTTTGTATCACACTGTATAATCATAGTTCTAATTATCAATAAAGAAATAAATGTTGGGTCCTGCTTTATATTATTATTATCCTCAGGGGACGAATGTATTACTCAACTTCTAACCATCTTCTTAGATCACTATATATTTTGTCCAACAAAGTCCTTACTTTTTTTTCAAATTTCAATTAAGTTTCCATGTCTGCAAAAACGTTTCTTATCCTCGAACAGCCATATTTCATGACCTTAACATGAATTTTAACGTATTTGTTATAATATTGTGAGAATCTATTCAAATAACCATAGAAAGTGTTCAACTATATCTACTTCATTTAATCATCGTTAAAAGTTTTTGGCATTCATGTACATTAGTTCAGAATTACCATTTTTCCAAGCATGTGTAAGTTTACTTATTTCCGGAAATGTGTCCATGGTTCGTGACACTGACAAAAAAGTCAAGTGGCATATGACCGGAATGTGCCAGTTACTCCAAGGTATGGATATTATCACTTTATAGCATCTCCGTATTTTTGAAATAAAAAAATAAAAAATTTTGATGAACGCTAGTGACACAGCTGATTACGTCTTATCTCGAAACAAGCGCGTTAGGTCGTGAGAAACATAGCGCACGATTGAAGGACTTTCACGAATTCAGGAGGTTGGATGACATTATTTTGTACGATTCTTTATGTCAGCAAGTGTGTATTCGGCTCAATAAATATTACATTTATTTAATGTTTATTTGAAATAGGACCAAAGAGAGGACAATAAAGGGTGTGAAGTCAATTAAAAAATGTATTAAGCGACTTTTACCGTCCTCTCCATCGACTACCTCCGTTCCGGTGATTCTATTCACCGATGTTTTTCAGCATGTTTAGAACGAGCGTGTTGCTCTGTATATCGACACGAATGGTGTTGAAATCATTTGTATGCTCAACACATTCGGTATCTGGCCTAAATTGTGTGACGCTAACGTGAATATTCGCAGAGATACTGACGTGGATTATCATTCGCGATCCTGCACTAACGAGCTATAATATTTTTGGTATGAATTTCTGGTCTTATTTTGGATTGTCAGCTGTTATGTGGGCCAATTTTGTAACTATTTGAGATTTTCCAAAAAGGCTGAATCTTAAAAAATCGTGCAACAAGTAGCTCAGATCCTTTTCAATTCTTACTGCTTCAGCAGCTTTGGCTGTCAGTTCATCGGTTTGTTCCATGATGCAATATTAGCAGAAATGGACAGGAACATGCAACCGGCAATAAGTAGTTTGGTTTCTTAACTTTTACACTCCTTTTACAAAGAGAACAAAAATACAGTGAACCAGACTCATGACATTAGCGGGTAGGCGATTGGATCATCACTTGGCCATTTCCGTTCAGTTAAGAAATAACCTCGGAAGTGGCTGTATGAATACACATTAATTTGGTGGGGTTTTGTGATTCGCCTCCGGCAGAGTCCTCCACATATGTTACGACAAAAAAGTTGATATTATTCCGATTGTGACTATGTCTCCTTCCGCCGCCATATAGTCTGGTTTCCTGACCTCTCTCCACTCCGATAGTCTTCGTTATGTGGGTCACTCATAACGAAGAGTAAGGGAGTGGAGAGCGGTCAGGAAACCAGACTACCGCCATACTGTTCTATGTGAACAAAAGTAGTTCAGAATATAGTTCTCACTGGCGGCGAATTACATCTTACATTCAGTCGCAACTTGACTGAAAAGGCCTAAGATGCTCCGATTAGGCCGTTGAAAATTAGGCAGTTAGGCAAATCATATCCATTAGACATATATAATATGAAAACATATTTCAATACACGCATCCGACGAATGATCAATAGCCTGGTAACTTATCATATCATGATCATAGGAGGACTGGGTACCAAGCCGCTTGATCAAGGATCTTCACATGCCTTTGGTGAAAGATCTACAACTCGAAAAACCGAACATAACACAACTGTCGCTCTCACACGGAAATTACAAAGTTCAAATTGTCCAATATTTCTGCATCTAAATATTCAGAACATTGATTTCTATCTGCATACCAAATATCATCTCAAAACCCCTACTTTAGCAAGTGTGTCGCACTTACAGAGGAATCTTACACTATCAATTCGATGAGGACAGAACCATGTACAACGCAGCACTTAAGAGAGGTAACTCTGTCTGAACTAGACAGGGGTAAGAATTATCCTGTATCAACCGATACCTTTTCACTGGTGTGTATCACATTTTTTTAAATTCATAAAAGCTACAAAACATGATCTAGATATGAAATAAAATAATATCACATGTAATTAATAGACTCCATTTTTAAAAAAAAACCTAAACCACCACTCTTACATAATGCACCCATCATAGCTAGCTTTGTTGTTTATTTCTGAAACCGTTATACCAAACTGCAAGAACGTTTCGGGTTATCTCAAAACGTATACAGAGACGATTACTGCGATCATTCATGCCGAAACTTCCATTAAAAGCTCAAAAGGATATCATTAAAAATCTTTGAGGTGAGAGGTGTTTTATTAGATTTTTTTTTTTTTTTTTTTTTTTTTTTTTTTATACGCAGATTCAGGAGACGTGTCTCAGTCACAGGGGCTTAAAGGTAATGTTTTCTACTTCAATATATAGTCACACCCCAGTTAATATATATATATATATATATATATATATATATATATATATATATTTATATATATATATATATATATATATATATATATATAACAAAATTTTTGAAAGAAACGTATGATGTCTATGTATTTATAAACAATTACGTCATTGACATAACGTCAAAAATGATTTTCATTATCATAAATATATCATATGTATAACGGGATCAGAAAGATACTTAAGTCTCTAATGAAAACTGAATCAGTGCAATCCCAATGTAGAGACAAATAGTCATAAATACAATTATATATTTATAACTGATATATGTATACAACATATCAATTCTTTTATTAAAAGTGTATACAATTTTATATAATGCCTTAGTATTAAGGCCATTGGGATACAAAGTATCTAACCGATTAATCCAGTAACTTTCTTTAATGAGTCTGTTAATTTCTCCGTGCACAATAACGATTGGCATGAAAGAAAAATCACGTAAAGGGTGATTATTTGTATTAAAATGTGTGAAACATTAGAGGAGAACTTGGGATCCATACAATTTTTTTTATATGAAAGCGGTGATTATTCATTCTCTTAGAAACTTGTTGAAGTGTTTGTCCAACATATTGCATGTTACATTTTGTTTACAGTTTATCAAATAAATTACATCATTTTATTTGCAGTGAGTGTTACAACGTAGAGAAAACAATTCTTTTGTATTGGAGCTACTAAAATAGGTTCTTTCTCTAATATTTGTACATTGAGAGCACCGACGTCTGTTACATTTAGACGATGAAAAACATCTTTTTCCCATAAATGACCATAGCGACCAATTCCCATGTTAAATTCCGTAATATTAAACGTTTCCCCCAAAGTGACCAATGATGTTAACATTTCCACAGGGCCCCGTATTGACTATCCGTAATGTTAAATTCCCATAGATAGCCATTGTGTCCCATCCCCGTTTTAAATTCACATAGATGTCCTCCATAGTGACACATCCTCGTGTTAAATTCGCACATATGACCATAATGTCCTATCTGAAATGATCGATTCCCATAAAAGCCATACCGTCCCAAACGTTATGTTAAAAATTCCATGGATGGCCATATCGTCCCATTCATAATGTTAAATTCCCATAATAGCCATACCGTCGAAAACGTAATGTTAAATTCCCATAACCGCCATATTATCTCATCCCCGGTGTTAAATTCCTATAACCGCCATAATTGCCATAGTGAATCATCCCTCGTGTTAAATTCCCATAACGGCCCGAACGGCCCATCTGCCATGTTAACTTCCCACCGGGCTTCATAATGATATCCGTAATGTTAAATTCCCGTAACAGCCATATCGTTCCCATACCTACTCACGAAACTCAGTTTACTTATTGATATTTATTGTTATGTGGAAACATTTATTTATTTTCTAGAAACCACACGATTTAAATTATACAAAATTGTATTTTGGGGTAAAATGAGTCAATATTGTCATTATTAAGGCTTCCGGTAAGAAAAAAAAACAAAAACAAAAAAAAACAGTCCAGATCCACATCTCCCTTAAAACTTGATGTCCAGTGTTCAAGGTATTGTAGACCCACTTTTGAAAACACAGAGTCCAAAACCAGAAAAAGGAGGTCTAGGAAACAGGAAGTTTAATGTTTTAGTTTTAAACCTAGAAAAATCAGTATTAACCTTTATGTATTTATTTATTAATATTAATATAAAAGCATTATATTACGCACATTAATTACATTTTAACAAGTGCAAAAAAGCGATACAATGTATACACATGCAACCATTTTTTGATGTATGAAGTGTTTCACTTGTATGATTAGATTTTTAAAACATGTCCATGGAATTTTCAATGATCTAATCATTTCCATTTTGAACAAGAGAAAAGAGAGAGAGAGAGAGAGAGAGAGAGAGGGGGGGGTATTTATTTGCTCAATCCACGATTTTATCAACTTGTCATCCTTCAAAAATAAAGATCACTCCAGGTCTTCGAATGCGTGGTCGAGAGAACATTAGTTGAAACCTCTATATAAAGGTCTCGAGTTTCTTTTATTTTGGTTTTGACAGAAAAAAAAGGAAAAATAAAGGGAGGATGGAAGCAAGTAAGTTAGGAAGAAAAGAATGAAAGAAGTACAATTAAAAGTGTTATATACAAGAAATCACTTCTTCAGTGTACTTAAAATACGGTAAATTATTGACACGGCCGCTGTGTTACTGTGTACATAGAATCTGCAGCCAGCTGCCACTTATATATCCTCAGCCAATAAAGAAATCAAACTTTTGTATAGATTTAGGAACGGTGTGTTTTAACATTTCTGTTATGATCTTTTTTTCGTTACGTAATCAGCCATTGTGACTCCATAATAAGGACCTCTTCATTCACTGCGCGCTGCGGTGAATGACTTGGTTTTTCGAAAGACGCACCATCATTCTGAGACAATATTCACTATGCTTAAATAATCTATAAATGTGTGTTGAAGTATTTCAATATAACCCTTCAATAAGTCAGTAGTTCCAAATTAGGTCCTAAACGTTATATTTTCATGAAGGATAAAGACAGAGTTTTCACCTCAGCCGAATAATAGATCATCTCAAAATACATGGATGTAAAATTGATGCTTTCTTTGCACTTCGCATTAACTTAAAAATTCGAATTTCAATTCATTCTGCTCGGTCCCATTTTGTGACTGCACGATTTCGGTCGGTGTTGGTTTGTTGCACTCGTTTTAATTCTGTTGTTTGGGGTAAATAGGTAGATAGTTTCTATTTCGAAAACTCCAAATAACCTACCATACTCGCATATGGTCTAGTTTCCGAACAAATTCAGTATGAGGCGCAGTGCAAGTGAACGAATTGCAATGTAAACGACCCGAAAAATGAAGTCAAAGGGGCATTTAAAAAATATTATTACCAAAACAGGAACTAAGTGGAACCTAACAGTACATTGATAATACTTGTGTTAATATGAAGTAATGGGATATATTAAACAGAAGTAAACTATTAAGGTAATTTAGTTGACTATGATGTAAGTTTATTACGTAACAGAGTAGTCGGTTTTTAAAGGGTTGGGGTGGGTGGGTGAAATTACAAATCATACAATCGACCGCCTCCCAAGCAACTCTGGTTGATCACAGTTGCCTTTCTATTGGCGAAATTTTTTTTTTTTTTTTTGTAACCTGATAGAAAAGCCTCAGTGACAACGTTAGTTGATATGACTACCGTCAACTTCTCAAGAAGTTCACATCTTTATAGAACGCAAACTCACGTCGCTGATCAAATAAAAATTGTGCACATTTTGACATTTTAGCAGTCTGTAAACCACGCATAACGCCGATGTCATGTGGAATAAATTAATATAAAGTTTAATTGTCTATTGAATTAGATTACTCCTGACAATACTGCGAGTGAGAACATTATCATAAAAAAAGAAACCACGAGTCGAGGCTTTACAGGCTTGAATATCTCGTGCAATGACGGATTTATGATTTTGCCGCCCCTGGGCACTGTCAGAGATGCCGCCCCAAAACAAAGCATTAAAACAAGAGCATGTAAAGACCTTTATGCCGTTAAATAATGGCAAAATTTAACTAGAGTTTTTTTGAGTTGTTTTTACAAAATAAATAAATTTTGTAACGAAGTCATTCATTAAAATCTGCCGCCCCATGAATTTTGCCACCCTAGGTAGTTTCCTAATGGGAAATCCGCCATTGATCTCGTGCTGTTTTGTGTTGACGACTTCTATTGAATGCGACCGATTTAAAGGAATGAAGATTTATTCTAGAAATATTAAAAGGCACAAACAGCTTTTCTTCTCATAGCAATGTTTACAAATGATGAATTCTGTATTTAATTAATATTATGGAAAAGAATTCGGTCATATGTCGCAGACTGAACGAGTAACTCGGCTAAAATAAAGGACAGTTAAAAATACATAACCAGATTTGGTAAATAATAACTAAACAATAGAATGCGTACGGGTGTAAAGGCTAATTATAGGTAATTTGTATTAATTTATTCAAAATCATTTAGATATTTGAGCGTGCGCGTTGTGGACTTTTTTTACTTCCCGCGGAAATGTCAAAATGTACACAATTTGTTTTTGATTAAAGAAGTTTGCAGTATTTGTCCTAAACTAACTTAAGTTAGCGTTCGTCTTCCTGAACAAGTATTGTCATTGTCAATTTTATATCCGATTAAAAAGAAAAAGTTATCGCCGAAAAGCATGTTCAAAATTGTATTTGGATATTTATTTATTTATTTATATTTTTTTGGGTTGAGATATAAATCCATTGCTTAATCACTTAAAACATAATTAACCCTTAGTCATTTTCAACTATTAAAAATATTAGTACAAGTTATTGTCCATACTCCTTTGAGTTAATTTTTGTTCCCTTTCGCTCAACTGTTGATCTTTTTCTCTTATTTTTGGAATATAATGAACGGCGTCTGTAGTATGGTAACTGCATTTAATAGTTCTTGCTATTGGATTGTATATTTAATACAAATATTTATAAACAATGCAAACGTAGCAAGGTCAAGGTGTTTTACTTAAAGTAAAATAATGATGCCGTTTTCTGAAACACAGAGGGTAGCAATTGACTGAAAATGTTAACAAGATTATTTATTGGACCCTTTAAAGTGTTGATTTTTGTAAGCTGCATTTAACTATTGGGTGATTTTCCTATAGAGGCTCCGGCGATGACACTTTACCAAAATCGTTTGATTACTTGTTAACATAGTGGTTTTTCACGAGGAAAAGCTTTAAAATGTGTCTTTCCTTTTTCCGCGACAAACATATGCTTTTCTCGTGAAGAAACTGTTTCTTCACAACGTTATTTAAAACTAATGCTGTCAACACATTCATGAAAAAAGGATCACCTTTTCAGATAAATAGTATGTGCCGTGGCAGAACATTTCAAAAATGAAAAGTTTGTAAGGAAGAAACATGTAATAATGAGTCCTCTTCATTCACCAAAGAAATGACACCTTTTCATAAAGGTTGTTACTTTTTTCGTGAAAAGAATCACCTCTTTCATAAACAGCGTACTTTTTTCCACGAAAAACTAACCCAAACAATTTGTACCAACGTTTTTAAGCGTTTTTTTTTTTTTTCTTTTTTTTTTTCTTTATAAAATAGTTACATTCATCATGAAAATTGCTGTTTTTTCACGAATAAAGTCTGGCATCTTTCATAATGCAAACATCCTCAGCGTGTTTTATAATTTTAATATATGCTGTATATTATGATTTTATATTAGGTACGACTCTAATTATGATGAGTGGTCAACGGTTCGGGTTCGGTCGTTCGGTTCTATATTTAGACCCCTTTTGACAACCGGAAACCAATTATCCCAACAAATATGGCGGACGACGCTGACCGTCTTCTATTAACTTCTTGAGCGGTTCTGACCTGAAATTGATTTGACTTTGATAACTGCACGTTAAATTACTCAGCAAAAATTGATCGCAGCATACTCTAGCTTAAAAGGAAGAATCAAGGTTGGTTGCTGTCTCGTGCCTTAGTTGTTGTATTGTAAATGCTTCCGTTCAACAGCTCTAACGACGGCACAGTGCTGAGTAAAAGTTTACGGTTTATAGTAGTCTCTTACAGGTTACAAATGAAATTAAGAATATCGGTAAATGGATATAGGAGTTGGGGCAAACCTGTAACGATATAACACAAGGCAAGAGAAGACATTATTCTTTACCCCTGTGTATTTACAACCCAGTTAGCTCTTCCTCTTCGCTAGTCCGAGTTTCCTCTGACCATTCCCACCCCATTTTAGATATTTTGACATTATGTTGGGGTGTGCCTCGATGTAAGGTCGTTTAAGTTCGCTAGGCCCGGTAGTAATCTGCTACCAACTTTTCGATAGGCAATGGGCTCTGACCCCACACCCCAACATAAATGTCAAAATATCTACAATGGGGTGGGAAGGGTCAGAGGAAACTCGGACTACCTCTTTGCGTGTCCTAAAGAATAGCTGTTTTAAAAAAAATTAAAATAAAAAATTTTAAACGGAGCTCGTTCACTTGATGACATTGAAGAAATTCAACAGTTGTTGTTGGATTTCATGTGAATGGAAAACATGTTTACAGAAGATGAGAGTAACTTTTGGATCATCAAGGATTTTAGCAACAGTGTCGAAGCCTCAAGATGTTGAGGCTGCGAAGTGATCCTATAGTTGTTAATAGAACAACAAAATTATAGCCCAAGTTACCAAACAGTTTGTGTCTTTTCTTACAAAGCATGAGGGTCTGTATGACAGGGATACAACTTAAAACCATTGTGCACATCTAGAGACAATTCCCAATCATATCACAAGGTTTCAAATCTTTATTCTGAAAAATGTTGAAGAAATTATATTATATACCACATGAAATCACTACACATTTTAATATACAGTTACATGTATGTGAAAGTGTCCCAACCCCACAGCTCTGCCCACAGGGGATGGATGAAAGTTGTAACACCATTGTGCACATTAGCAGCTCATCCCCAACTGCATCCCAAAGTGTTAGGTCTCTATTTTATACAGATACATACAAGCAGAAAGGTGTTCACCTCAATCCCCAGATTATGTCCTCGAAGGATGGATCAGAATTCTGAAACCATTGTACATGTCTACAAACCACCAATTATATCCCAAGATAAGAGTTGAATACAATTATGTCTGCACACACACACACTGGCAGGATCATATAATCCTTGCCTATTCTATTAAATATACAGGAGAATCAAGGTCAGTAGTAATTATTCACCTTTCCACACGAGGCAGCCTATGCAAGGCATTGAGTGGATTACTTGGTGCAGTGTATGTTTAGCTGATGATTGGGCTGCATGTGATCATATGTGCCCCACCTATAAAGAATCTTCATCCAAGGAAACTAATTTTTGTTTTTACTCCTGCCTAATACCTAGATATAACATTTTTCATAATGCACTCACAGTCTCAGTACCTAAAAAATATGATTATTTTGGTAACATTCATCATAATAAGCGCACACCAACAATATTATATTGTCCCGTCATGTGTATGTACATAGTAGAAGAGTAAGCTCCCTTTGTCCATGTTTAATGCTCTTCAATTTAAAAGTGCAGCCCCCCCCCAAAAAAAAAAAAAAAACACTCGAACTGAAGAAAAATACATGCAAGTTCCGTTTTTAAGACTTGTTTAACCCACTAAGTGGTAACAAGACACCAGACATGGGATTATGTTTAAAATAATCATGGTATTAGCTTTAGCAGCTGCTTGTCACCCATGAGGCATGCTGGGGGTCAGGTCATGTGTACTTAGCACTGGAAATTTGTATGCAAGTTTTGACCCAGAAGAGTGGTATGCACCTTTTAAATCATGTGCAGGTATTATGTTGAATATAGTTAGGTACTTCAGGATGGTTTTGGTGGTTGATGGAATGATGTTAGAAAATAGTAGGAACAATGAAATATAACTACATACTTTGGATCAATCAAAGAGTGAACTAATTTCTTATATACTGTTTGCTAGTATTTCCAAGAAAACGGCAGAAAATTTGTTCACTCATGTACACTTTTTTCTCATTTTACTGCTTTGAATAACCCATGCTTGCCATGCCAGTTTATCTCGGTGGTCTTGTTGGAGCTATGGGAAAGATTTATCAATCCAAAGTTTATACATGCATGAATAATATAAACACTAGTATCAGTAGCTAGAAATTCAAACTTCTGAACAATTATTTGGGTAGCTAAATGTATTTGGTTGCATCAGTTCATCTGTTGTTCCATTTCTTTCCTTACAGCTGAACAGTCATGGCAGCTTGCAGTAATACACATGTGTGTGAGGACATCAGCGATGCAATAGAACTGTACAGATCTCAGGAGCTTTACCTCAAACCTATAGCAAAGCTCAATATATGTGCTCAGTTGCCAATTCTTAAAGAGCCTGGTAAATCAATCTCAAATTGGGAAGTCATGGAGAAAGTTAAGGGTATGATCAAACCTCATTCCTTTATTTCATTGAAGATCGTGAAAAGTACTCTAGAATTTATTCGTCTTGAAGGTGAGACTGAGAATAAGGCAATAATGAAAACCCTTATTCAGAGACTGGAAGGGAAAACTATTAAACTTCATGGTTTTCCTGACCAGCTGAAAGTAAAAGCAGCTGAAGCAAAAACTGTTTTTCCATCACGCCATGACTGGGACTCATATTTCAGGGATGCCAAAAATATGAATGAAATGAAACCTGGTGAACGACCTGACACAATTCACTTCAGAGAACTTCCGACTCGTTGGTTTGCGCCACGTCACTCTAAAAACAGGGACAAACCATGTGAACAGGTACTAAAGAAGGTGTTTGAAGCTTTTGGTGAAATCCGTTGTGTAGATATTCCAATGTTGGATCCATACAGGAAAGAAATGGCCACAACAAAGTCTGGTGCTATTCAGACATTTACTTTTGGGCAAGATTTGACTTTTGAAGCTTTTGTACAATTCAAGGAATATATTGGCTTTGTGAAAGCAATGGACGCTTTAAGAGGCATGAAACTTCTGTACAAAGAAGATGAGGATAAAGCTCTTTGTGCCAATATAAAGGTAAATATAAATACAAATGCTGAAGGTAATATGATTAGAAGCTAGGGGCCAGGGGTTTTCTCCACCTAGTTTGGCTTCTAAAACAGGTTACTCTGATGTGAGCTGTTGGTTCTAATAATGCCCTGAATTTAAAATCATGAGGCTACTTTTTACACATCCCTTTCTGCTTCAAAACTTAATGACACCCCAAAGGTTTTCCCTAACAGCCAGTAAATGGCAAATTTTGTCACTTTTTTTGCCATCTGTTTTCAATTGTTTTATCTCAAGAAGCTATGATTAAGAAAGTATAGCTGTGTGAAAATTATGAGATACATCATGGATCTTAATCATTTCATTTCTTTTATTCTATTACACAAAGCATACAAAAGCAATGTTCTACTTCTTACCCTAGTGTCAAGTTCCCACCAAGAGCCGATGTGGCTCACTAGTTAGTATACTGGACTCTTGACTGAAGGGTTTCATTTTCAAATCCTACCACTGGATCAGCCTAGGTTGACTACCATGGTGTGTCCTTGAGCAAGGCACTATACTCCAGTTACCTCAGCACTAAGTAATATGCTTATTTTGATGTGCCATAAAACACCAAACCAAAAGCAAACCCAGCCAATGAATTCCCCATTTATATTGCTCTGTTAATTGCTTTACTGTTACTGGTTATTATGCAGTATTCATTTGACATACATTGTTATCACCAGTTGGACAGCAGTTGTGTGAAAGGTTCATTGGTTACACCTACTGCTCTCCCTCGCTATAATTCAGTAGTTGGGGTCCATAACTGACGACTGCGTTATTTACCAAAACGCATTATAATGAGAACAGTGTTGTGTACCAAACTGTGTTATATTGAGAACAGTGTTATATACCGAATTGCGACATAGTGGGAATGATCAAAATTAGTTCAATAATAGTGTTTTGAATAGGATATAAAGATATAACACTAAGCTTTGTGTTGTTTTCTTTCAACCCATTTTGTTTTACGTTGGTATGATTTTGGTCATGGGGTCCATGGTGGTATAGACTTATATCTGGAATTGTGTTATAACAAATTGCATTATAACATGGGAGAACTATACATTCCAAAAAATGTAAATCAGTATTTACAACCATTTCATATAATAGAAAAATGACAACCATTGTGGTTTATTCATGCTTTTCCCTGCAAGTTTCCTTAGTTTATCTTGTGCTACTAAATACGACCATTTACGATGGCCAATGTCTGATGTACACCAGATTAGAAAAATGAATAACCTACATGTACATCTAAATGGCATTGAGTGCAAAGAAATGAAAGCTTGAACAGAAGTCTTTGGATTTTTTCTTCAAAGCAGGCTTTGATTAAAGTAGTACACCGCTCCCATGTTTTAGTGCACCTGAATAACTCATGAATTCACTTAACATGGGGGCAGGTGTCGATCCCATTTTTAATTAAAGATAATACAGGAACAAAAAAATATACCCCCTATTTTATGAATGTGAATAAAATCGCAATCAGTTTGGTAAATGGAACCTTGATATATTGCTCATTTTATCCTGGAAAACAGCGATTAGTGTCTGGAAATTTGGAATCAATATCATGAAATGTGCAACTTTTAATAAGAAGTAAAATATTTTGTTAAATTTTCTTTTTAACAAAAATTCTCCATACACTGTAAATAACAATATATGGTGAAATATCAGTCAGTGAAAATGTTGGTAATGTCTGCTGGTAGTAACACTTTAAGAAATAAAAACCAATTAAATAAGACTTGTCAATTGAAATTTGTGTTTCAATTTTATCTTTTCATTCTGTTTCAGTGTAATCATCATGAATATGATATACCCTCTTGTATTCAAAAGTGAAAAGTGTCAATCAACCATCAGAGTGATGCCAGCGAGCATTTTCATGAGAAACTATTTAAATGCCAACTGTGTTTTGATCTGCAACTTGCAAAAGTGTTTGTTGCATTTTTACAATCAATTAAAAGTAGACCAGCTTTGTATGTTGTTTGTATCAATTCAAGTAAAGAGGGTTGAATAAAAGAAGTTAAAAGGCATGCAAATCGTTTTGCATAAGTGCTAGTGGTCACTGCATTGTCAAATCAGCTCTTTTCAATTGACCAAATTGAACAGTTTTAAATTTTATGTAAGTAACATAATTAAAGTATCTAACATTAATCAGTTGTTTATCCTACTCAACTGCAACTGTGATCAAGGATAGCAAGGGAACCAAGCAAAAGGCGTACTCATTGCATGAAAAGCTTAGTTTCATAGATAGGGTTCATTGGGGAGAAGCAAGATCCAAGGTTTGTAATGAACTAAGTTCCCAAATTGCCTATAAGAGATTTGCTCAAGGAAGAGCAGAAATTTCACAATTACTTGCAGTGAAATCATAGCATCAGTATATTACCGATAAGGCAATACAGAATCAAATTTTGCCATTTTTGTTCTCAAAATAAATGTCCATCGTTTAAAAAAAAATATATATGTCCATCTTTAAAAAAAAAAGAATCCCGTTTAATTCAGAATCAACAATAACACTAAAATAAATCCACATTCACATGCAAAAAGCAGTGACATGATACACAGTGCTTTCACTGGTACACGTCGTATGTATTGAAAGCATTTTAAGTAATGTTTTTAACAATCTGTTAAAGATACGTTATCTTGAAAATTAAGGTAATTTATACTGAACAACTATTGGAAAAAGATATTGACAGTTATTCCCTACATGATTATAAATCAGGTATTCAATCATTTAACATCCTCCCCACCTCGCATACACTACATGTATTTCTCTTCTCACTCGATTTCCATCCCATTCTTAATTTTTCAGTGGTACCTCAGTAACTTTCACCCATGCTTATACTGTGGTCTATGTTTTTGGATCCCATTGTGTGTGAGTTACCAAGGGGGAGGTGTATATATACAATTGCTGACATTTCCATTAAACAAACATTGCTTAGAAATAAAATCTTAAAAGTTTTGTTTATTTGTCATGTGTTTTTACAACCATGATCATGTGACACCAACAGTTCAACTACACATGGGGCATCACTTTGGAGTTGTCATTTATCAGTGGGATTCAGTGGAGGTGAAAGGAGGCGGTGGTTTGTATGTTATTGTCAGAATCCACTTAGTTGTTTCTTCAACAATTCTTGTTAGCAGTCAATTAAGTCATGTGCACATGCCATGTCTGCACCAATTTCAACTGATTCTCAGTTAACACAGGTGAAAAATGGCTTCTAAAAACAACTTCATTTATTTAAACAAAATGCCAGATGAACACCTGAAATTGCACCATTTTTGCATCTTTGGTTTCCAATTTGTATGGGGATCATGCAACTGCCCCCCCCCCCCCCACACACACACAGCAAACTCACTGCACATGCTAGCCTGTGTAGCCACACTTTTTTTTTTTTACAGCCACCTGTCCTGTACCTCTGATGTCATCTCTGTCTTTTACATATTTAAGAAATAGCAATAATGACTTGAAAAAATGTGCCATACAATGCTGTGAATAATGCGTACTTGTTTTAAAATTCTTATGGTAAAAATTGGTCCTGTGTGTTATATAAGGTGTAACAGGATGAAACCAGGTGGGGTTGGATCTAGCAAAGACACATCTCAAGAGCACATCAGATGTTTATTTTTCATATGAGTAATGAATATGTAATTTCTGACACCTTATTAATCTTGTGTACACAAATTAAACTGAATTGAAACACCCAGCCTACACATATATACCAAGTTCATCAACAGATATAACAAATGGTATTGCTCATTAACATATACAATCAATGCATAGTTCAGCAACAAATATGACAAATGACATCATTGTTCAGCAGATACGTGTATGGATTTATCAACAGATATGATCAATTTATGGATTTATCAACAAATATGTTGCTGTTATCTCAGGACATCCAGATAAAGACCTATGGTACTCGCAATGCCACGCTCACGATGAATAATTGAGGAATGATCCCGTGTTGTTTACTCCACCTGGCCTGCTGAAGGATCCCTCTGGGACCTCCCTCCCCTGCAGACCTGTTGGTTCAGAACCTAAGGCCCCTCACACTGAGTAAACCAGTATCATCAGTCCAACCAACATCACTGAAGTTACCATTAACTGAATAATAACAGTATCCAGGTTAAACAACCCCAACAGAGTTCAACAGCTCACTGGAACATGTCAAAATTACAACAACTAAACTGTGTAATACATAAGACATGCCTAAAAATGCATTTAAGTACAAAATGCAGTGATATACATTACACTTGTGTGTGCATGAACTAACTTCATTTCACATTGAACTCTTCTTTCATAAGAACGACTGTGCAACATTATTAATATAATAACCATATTTGTACATGAATCTGTTTACGACAAGAACATTCGCTTTGGAAAGCTCAAACATTTCTCATCATTTAATGCATACAACACTTAATTGAATTCAACTTGTCTATTCAGCTACAAAATGTCTAACCTGAAACAGTCTATATTCAATCTGATAGCATGGTGTTATGTGACATAGGTCTGACTTTCTAGAAATTTAGTATAAATTATAAAAGATTCAATAAATTCAAAAATTTTATCACATAGAATGGATGGCAAGAAAGATTAAAGTTTTAGACTTTCACATACCTCTACAGCTGAAGCGGACAGTTCCCTGACAAGGCTCCTGTGCATTGACATGATATAAAGAAAAGTACTCAGAATGTGGTCAAAACCACAGTTCGAGAACATGGGGTAAACAGGCACCGCACTGCTGGCACTTTGTGCTTGCTGCAGTAAGTGAACAAAAATTGCTATTTCGAATTTCTAAGGTTAAAATCATACACCATGGGCAATACTGTATGCAGCAATGACACCCAGTCAATATTTATGTTTATATATAAAACAAAAGGTATTTTCGTGCACACAGTCCTGTGACATAAGGGAACATAATTACATCCAGGTCTTCCCCAACCTGATTTTTGACCGTGTGAAGCTCATCCTTGTTTACTATTGATGTTGGTGTGGACTGAGGATTGAGATTTGCTCAGTAAAAGTTTCGTAACATAGAAAAAGCCCTTTCATACAAAAATAAATAAATAAATAAATAAACAAAATAATTAAATTTTTTAAAAAATGATATAATTTATCATATCATACTGACCATAGTCTAGCACTCAGAGGAAACATCCCTGAAAACATCCACAGCTAGGCAAATTATTTTCTGTTTAGAGTAATGAGACAAAACATCAGTTGAAAATTAAGATTCGTCAGTGCTTAGATCAGAATGTAGAAACGGCTTAGTTTGGTTTACTGCCTGTAAATGTTTACAAAATTAGGAAATATGTAAACGAACATGCAAGGATATCAGAGACGGTTTCAACACTCAGCAGTTATATAGAAGAAATGGACTTATCATTGATTCCTAGAAATTCTTTTCAGTCAGTTGAGCATCAGTCATTTCAAGGGACTCTTGTTTCTCAAAACAACAGTGATCAATGGACACAGTCATGTGAGAGGTACCTCAGGGGATTTTAACTAAGTTTGGTAAGCCCTCTTCATAACACAGGATTTTATCTCTACTGGTCATAGACCAGAAGAACTTATGGGATGGTCTTTCGTCCATCATCCGTCAAGTTTGTTATCGCTACTCCTCCTAAACTACTTGGAGGATTATTTTGAAGCTTTACACACACATTCATCCCATGGTTTACTTGGTCCTAAATGAAAATGGTGCTGCTTGGACATCCATTGTGGTCGCCACAGTGGTCATCTAAAAAATCTAGTTTTTGCTACTCCTCCTGAATGGATGGTCATATCAACATAGGGTTTTCACTGAAAGATTTCTTATGATGTCTAGTTGGTCCTGAATGAAAATGGTGCTGATCTTATGTTCAGTATGGCTTGCATTGTAGTCATCTTGAAAATCTTGTTATCACTACTCCTCCTGAATGGATGGCCATATCAGCATGGGGTTTTCACTGAAAGACTTCTTATGATGTCCAGTTGGTCTTTAATGAAAATGGTGCCTATCTGACATCCAATATGGCCACCACAAAGTGGCCATCTTGAAAATCTTATGGCTACTCCTGAATGGATGGTCATATCAACATGGGGTTTTCACTTAAAGACTTCCTATGATGTCTAGCTGGTTGTAAATGAAAATGGTGCCAATCTGACCTCCAAAATGGCCACCATAATGACCATCTTGAAAATCTCGTTATTGCTACTTGGCTGTCATGTTGACATTGTGCTTTCACCAAAAGACTTCTTATGATGTCTAGTTGGTCCTGAATGGAAATGGTGCCAATATGATATCCAATATAGCCACCACCACAGCCATCTTAAAAATCTTGTTATCATTACTCCTCCAAAATGGAAAGTCATATCAGCATGGGGTTTTCACCAGACAACTTCTTAAGATGCCTTGTGGGTTGTAAATTAAAATGGTGCCGATCTGATGTTCAAAATGGCCACCATGGTGACCATCTTGAAAATCTTGTTATTGCTACTCCTCTTAAATGGAAAGTCATTTTGACATGGGGTTTTCATCAGAAGAGTTCTTTCTGTGTCTAGTTGGTCCTAAATGAAAATGATGTAAACTGATCCTCAGTATGGCCACCATATTGGGCATCTTGAAAATTTTGTTATCTTTGTTCCTCCCAAATGGAGGGCCATATCAATATGGGGTTTTCACCAATAGACTTCTTATGATACCTAGTTGGTCCTAAATGAAAATGGTGACAGTCTTATATCCAATATGGCTGCCACAACAGCAATCATGACATTCTTGTTGTTACTACTCCCTCTGAGTGGATGGTCATATTGACATGGGGTTCTCACCAAAAGACTTCTAATGATGTCTACTTGGTCCTCAGTGAAAATGGTACCAATCTGACATCCAGTATGGCCACCACAGCAACTAATTTGAAAATCTTGTTATTGCTGAAGAAAGGGAGCTTTAGGCTCCACAAAAAAAGTGAAAAATAAGAGAAACAAAAGATGTTAATTGTAAACAACAAACATTGTTTACTTGATGTCATTGATCATTAGCAGACATGAAAAAACATATATACTGTATAAATTATTCTGATTGGGCAGTATTTACCCCATTTCAGTGACTTTTTATTTTTCAAACCATCATGAAGTAAAACACAAGTTCACATGAAGCAGTTTTAGCATAAACTGATGACATTTCTAATTTTACTTCTGACAGTATCTGATTACTTAAGATGTTTGTACGGTCCAACACTGGAGATGACAACAGAAAAACTTGAACAAAACTATAATTTACATACCATATATACTCGCGTATAATCTGATACCAACTGCAAACTGCATAGACCCAGATCTGCCATCGTATAATGCGCCAGCAGATCTGGCTTTATGCGGTTTGTAAGGACTAATCAGTAAAACAAACAACATAAACCCTGATCTGTCTGCGCATTATGCGACGGCAGATCAGGGTTTATGTTGTTTGCATTTGGACCCGGTTTATACACGAGTATATACGGTAGTTAGATTTTGTGCTGCATATACGCTATATTAGTTAATATATAGTATTTAAACACAGGATTGTCCATTAGCAAGAGGGACTGACATTTAGTCAAATGCATGGGACCTGTGACAAATACGTTGGTACCAGGCCTATGGATCGATAGTAATTTCGAACACTGCTTTCCAGAGGGAGAACAGACTGGTCTCATTTTGTAATTACTTACAACTGGTGCTAGAAGGGTCACAGAATATGTTCTGGTAAACAACCTTTCAGACAATTGAATTTAGATTGTTGACATTTAATATGTATAATAACTGGTTGAGTATGAGTTTATTCAGGGCAAGTAAAAAAAATGTAGTACTGTCGGAGCCAGATCTCTCAACCATTTAGAAAAGGTGTGTTTCTAGTTGGTGTGAAATGAAGATAGTGCCCTTAAAGCTGGGTATTCATTCATTTATTTATTTATAACTCTGTCTGGTGCCAAGTAATTGGTATGTATTCACATGATCTGCAATCCTTTATTAATGTATCTCTTTCAGGTTGATTTTGATAAGACCAAGCATCTGACTGACAAAGCCATTAGAAAGAGAAGATCAGAAAGGGAGAAATTGGAACAGTTAGAGCAAGAGAGGGAAGAAAAAGTCCGCAGGGAAAGGGACGAAGAGGAGAGAAGGAAAGAAGAAGAAAGGTAACAACAATTAATAGCCATTTTTAATTATATTGGTCATTGACCAGAAGAGCGTATGTGATGGCTTTGTGTATGTCGTCTATTAGCGCAAAATTGTTACCACTACTACTAAACTACTGGAAGTATTGTCATGAAGCTTTACAAACACATTTATCCCAAGGTCTAGTGGGTCCTAAATGAAAATCTTGCCCCTCGGATATCAAATATGGCCACTATGGTGCCCATATTGAAAATCTTACTATCACTATTCCTCCTAAATGGATGGTCATATCGACATGGGGTTTTCACTGAAAGAGTTCTTATTATGCCTGCTTGGTCTAAATAAAAATGGTGCAGATATGACATCCAATATGGCCAACATGATGGATATCTTGAAAATCTTTTTATCTAAACTCCTCCTGAACAGATGGTCAGATCATTGAGATTTTCACTAAAAGACTTCTTATTCTTATGATCTCTTGTTGGTCATAAATGAAAATGATGCCCTTAGACATCCAGTATAGCTTCCACAAAAACCTGTAAGCACATTTAAGCAAAAAATACTTCAGATTGACAAATAAAATTAAATATGCATATTTGTATTAATATGTAAATGACCTGATTAAATTTTCAGGCCATTTTAGCAATTTGTATACACCAGCCATAGGGCAGAGCATACATGTATTATGTTAAGATGTTACCCCTCTGTGAATCCACCTGATACCAATTTCATTTCCACACAACAACTAGAGTTGTCTACAATCTACAGTTACCAAACTTTGTGGATGACTTGCAGGTGGGGCAAGGGAAGTTCATTGGAGCTGATAGAAGAAAAATGGTTTCTGCACAATAATTTCACTTCTACAGCATATACCTGTGCCAGTCTTTGCGGATGGCTTGCACTTGGGGTAAGGAATACCCCAATTCATTTTTGGTTCAAAAAGGTGAAAGGTCAAGGTAACTTACTGAGAAAAAAAAGATGGTTTCTCCACAATAAATCAAGTTCACCAAAATCTAAAGTTACCAAACATTGCTGATGGCTTGCACTTGGGGTATGGAAGAACTCTATCAGCTTCAAAAGGTTCAAGGTCATGGTCACTGTTACTGACAAAAGAAAAATGGTTTCCACACAATAATTTGAGTTCTCCATCATCTTTGGTTACGAAACTTTGCAGATGGCTTACACTTGGAGTAAGGAAGAACCATATTGATTTCTAGGTCAAAGGTTGAGGTCACAGTGACAGAGAGAATAGAAATGGTTTCTGCACAATAATATTAGTTTTACAGCTTATACCTGGCCCAAACTTTGTGGATGCCATTTGTACTAGGGGTATGGAAGAAGCCTGTCAGTTTTAAGGTCAAAGGTCAGTGTCACTGACTGAAGAAGAAAAGTGTTTTTTGCATTAAACAAACTGTTGGTTAACTACATGGACAAGTATTAAACATGGGGGTGGGCATATAATGTGCAGTTCATAGTAGTCATTCTATTTTGTGCAGATTTTAAAACTTTTGGGACTTGGTAGGCTTATTTTTATTATTATGTAGATGAAATGTGTGATAAATTCTTGTGTCATAAAAGATAAAAAGTGTGTGGCTCATGTTAAAATAATTCTCAGAAGTTTCAGCATTAAATACTAACTTTCAGTGTTTCATATGTCTATATTATTGGTCAACAATATGGGATAAATTTTAATACATACATGAAGATACATAGGACTTGTATGGTCACTAGGCACAATAAATAACTGTATAAGTATTGTAATATCATGTTATGTGACTATAAATGATTAATATACTGTAATTTTGGGTGGTTGTGATTGGCACTTACTTTGTACGAGTTTGTTTCCCATTGTCAATGTTGGTCCAAACTGGTCTTTTTGGTCATCGTGTTTTGGTCTCTTTTAAGTCCTTTTACACCATTTAGTGTAGTATATTCATTTCCTGAGATGCATGGTTAAGTTTTGTTGTGAATATCTTCACAAGAAGTCTTCAAATATAAAGTAATTCCACAGACAAATTGCTTGTATAAGTGCGCATCGCAACCCGCCCGCTATCATACTTTTGAGCGTTACTAAGGTGTTGTTAAGTATCACTCAAACCACTCGTGTGTATCCCTCGTGAGCTTATGACCAAGGTTTTTCCCATTTACTTCTGCGTAAGACCAAGGGGTCTCAAGGTTATAAATACTAGTTGTGCGCTGTGTTATGGCAGACGTATTCTAACCGGCAGTGTCTGTACGTGAGGTCGAAGATCAGATACGACCGCGGTATGCTTACTATGGAAATCCTAATATAGTGCAATGAAATAAAGTATTCCATGCTACATAGAATTCGAAAAAGACCAAATAAACATGTAAAGCTATATATTCTTCAATGTTGGAGATTGATGCTCCCGTAGAATTAACATTGCCATAATAGTTCTGATATAGACACCATTGCTTGTTCTGCTACAGTGTTATTTAACTGGTTGTATGCTTCTATATTGATTCGAGTGACAAACAATACTAATAATACACTGAATATTACTGCATAATGAAATTACACTAGTGAAGTATATTAAAGTGTCAGTATGTTACTATGGAAATAAATAAATGTGTATAGTAGGGAGCATCCATTATATTATTCTTACAGGGAGCATTCATTATGTGTATATTCTCTTTAGGTGACGTTTGGTTCGCTATAAGGAAGAAAAACATATTTCTAAAATTTCTATTTAAAGTATTAGTGTGTTCTTGAACATAACAAAGTGATATATCCATTGGGAAACACATCCGAGTGGTATCATATTTTCCCCATGTTCTACAATTCAGTTTGTTTCTGTTTGTACTTTTTCCTGAGAAATACAATAATTATATTTTCAGTTATTCTTTTTATATGTGTGTTCTTAACTTTCAATGTTGAGCCACACACAAGTCATTTACATTTAGGCAAGCCAAGAAGAATTCTGTGTAAATGTAATAATCAAGAGCAAATACAAGTTATATGGACTCATTTTGGAACAGAAGAATTTATTCAATTGAATATGCTGGTTAGCCAAAGACTGCTAATTTTTATCCTTAAAACACTCTCACACAGTGCACAGTTTGTTGTTATTATTATTAGTATTTATTAAATTGTTGAAACTTAAATAGCTCTCCTGTTTTGTGATTGAAATCCCAAGTTGACATCAAGTTGAAGTTGGCCTTGTCTTGAAGTAAAGTTCGGGACATTACAAAATGATTAGATTTTCAGGCCATTACAGCAAGTTTTCAATTTTGTTAACATTTAATCTTTTGAACTTTACAAAACTCTTGTTAGCATGATTAAGGACAAAGGGAGACAAATGAAGTTTAATAAACATATTTATATTCATATGTATGTATCCTAACTAGATTTTCCGGCCATTATAGCAATTATTTCATTTTTACACATTCTTAAAAACTTTTTGGACTTGTACTTTTTGACAAAAACTTTGTTAGCACAATTTAGCAAAATCTATTTAAAGTAGAGAAATAAAAGTTAGCATGCATTTTTGAAGGTGACTTGATTAGATTTTCATGCCATTATAGCAGCTTTTATACATTTTTAGTTATTGTTTTTCTTAGATGTATTCATTTGAAGTGTTTTTACAAACACAACTCTTGCTTTTGGTCCAAGAGTGTAGCTTCTGGCTCCTCTTTTGGACAAATGTCAAACTTATCCCAATTTTTGCAAAGCTGAAGCTTTTTGAATGCTACGTAAATTGACCAGACTGTTTTTAGCAAACAATAGGAAGACTGAACTATACAAATCAGGGACCTTCTATATCACACTCCTGTCTGAACTATACAAATCAGGGACCTTCTATATCACACTCCTGTCTGAACTATGCAAATCAGGGACCTTCTATATCACACTCCTGTCTGAACTATACAAATCAGGGACCTTCTATATCACACTCCTGTCTGAACTATGCAAATCAGGGACCTTCTATATCACACTCCTGTCTGAACTATGCAAATCAGGGACCTTCTATATCACACTCCTGTCTGAACTATACAAATTAGGGACCTTCTATGTCACACTCCTGTCTGAACTATACAAATCAGGGACCTTCTATATCACACTCCTGACATGTGTTATTCACCTTGATACATATAGATTTTTCCTTTACTTATATAAAGTACCAGTGTCACAGAATTAGATTGTCATGATTGGGATTGGGGGGTATGTTTTTGCTATAAATAACAAATGCCTTCTGGTTGCTCATATTGTCTTCATTATAATTTTTTTAGAATTAAAAAAGTTGAAAAGAAACAAAAATTCCTTCAGTTGTTCATCCTTCATATTTCTTCATCCCAGACAGTATGCAGTTAAGCAGTATATTCAAAGTTAGCATATTTATCTTGTACAATTCAGATGATACATGTATATACACAATTATATTTGTTTCATTACAGTTATGCTCGTTTATAATGATACATCCTGTGTTTTAGTGCATATTGAGATATCTGAGTTTGAAACTTGAATTTTATAAGAGAGTCTCAGAGTACAAGAAGATTTTGATTATAAAAATGCATGTTTTCTATGCCAAAATGTTGTTGATTCTGCTCAATTAGGACTATAAGTGAATCATAAAAAAAAAATCAGATTCATCCATGAAAAAACATGAAAAAGACCTAGAATTTTTTGTTTCAAAAAGTGGGGGAACTGTGAATATTGTAATTTTAAAATTGTTTAAATACTCTTTTAGGTTTAGGAAACAAGAAGATGAAAGAGAAAGGGAGAAAAAGAGGCAAGAGAAGTTGGACAGAAGATTTGAGAGGCAGAGAGAAAGAGAGGAAAAACGGCGGCAGATAAGACTGGAGAAGAAGCGCCAAGAAGAGGAGAGAAAAATGCAGCTGAAGATAACATTAGAAGAGAGGAAGTTCTTACTGGCACAGAGGAAGCTAGAATCACTAAGGCTATTAACAGCATTGTTTGAGAAAGTTAAGGTACTTTGTTAAATACAAATCAATGGGATGTCTTTAATACCATGCTACTTCAAAGAACTTGAAACCTTTCTTGTGCTATCAGCATGTTCTATGGAGGGGGCATTTGGTGTTGTGCATGATTGTCCAGTGTCCTGTATGGATGTCTGCATGTTTATCTTGCATGTCACAAAATTCTGTTTCCACGCAATAACTTCTGAAAAAATCCATGGACTGAAACCAAATTTGGTGTGGAGGTCAAGTATAAAAAAATCTACAGTATGCATAAAGTATATTAACCATATTACATTTGCGCTGGTGTAGGGTGCTGTTGAGTGTAGTTTAGTGATATATGCCTGTGTAATCTCCTAACTCGGGATGTACTTCACTCACTTGGTTTACCTTTCAGTTAACTCAACAGGTACAAGTGGAATGTATCTGGTCACTTCATGGATTACCTCCATATCCCTAAAGGACTTACAGCAGTTGGTTACTCTCTCAGTTGTAAATCAAAGTCTAACACCCAGCAGCACAGTGTAGCACTTTCCTGCCTCCACCTGTAAAGCCAGGATAGATATGGTAGCCACAGCAGCCATCTTGAAAATCTTGGTATTGTTACTCCTCTTGAATGGATGGTCATATTGATATGGGGTTTTACTGAAAGGATTTGTATGATGTCTAGTTGATTCTAAATGAAAATGGTGCCAATCTGACATTGAGTGTTGCCACCATGGCAGCAATCTTGAAAATCTTGTTATTGTCATCTCCTTCTAGATGGATGGTCATATCAACATTGGGTTTTCACCAAAAGTCTTCATATGATGTCTTATTGGTCCTAAATGAAAATGGTGCAGATTTGACCTCCAATATGGCTACCACAGCGATCATCTTGAAAATCTTGTTATCTAGATGTTTTAAGGACTTTACATGTGTTACCTTTATCTTTTATTTTATATATCTTTTACAGAATTTTAATAGTTTTACATTAATATTTTATCTTGTTGTGCTTATTTTTGCCATTTATTTGGAAGGGTATATCTTCCCAAAGTTTTAATGTAATTCTTCATTTTTACATTTAGTTGGCACCATATAGCCACTATTGTGCTGAGATGCTGTAAAATGCTACATACATACATACATACATACATACATACATACATACATACATACATACATACATACGTATGTACGTACGTACGTACGTACATACATACATACATACATACATACATACATACATACATAACATACATACATACATACATACATACATACATACATACATACATACATACATACATATATACTTGACATTGAAAAAAATGGTGCCAATCTGACATCCAATATTGCCAACATAGCAGCCATCTTGAAAATCATGTTAAACAGAAAGTCATATTGACATTGGGTTTTCAGCAGAAGACTTCCTATGACGTCTAGTTGTTCCTAAATGAAAATGGTGCCGATCTGACCTCCAATATGGCCATCATAGTGCATAGTGGCCATTTTGAAAATCTTATCACTATTCCTCCTAGACATATGGTCTTATTGACATGGGATTTTCACCAAAGACTTCTTATGGTATCTAATATGCCCCTAAATGAAAATGGTGCCAATCTGACATCTAGTAAGGCTGCCATTTCAGACATCTTGAAAATCTTGTTATTGCTACTTTTCCTAGATGGAAAGCCATATCAACATGAGGTTTTCACTGGAAGACTTCTTATGGTGTCAAGTTGGTCCAAAATTAAAATGATGCTGGGCAGACATCCTATATGACCATTGTGGTGGCCATCTTGAAATTTTTTTTTATTGCTGCTCCTCCTGAATGGATGGCCATATCAACATGGGTTTTCACCAGAAGACTTCTTATGATATCTAGTTGGTCCTAAATGAAAATGGTGGCAGTCTTACATCCAATATAGCTGCAATGGTGACCATCTTTAATAGTTTTGTTATAGCTATTGCTCCTGAAAAAATGGTCATATTCACATGGGGGTTTTCACCTAAAGACTTCTTATGATGTCTAGTTGGTCCTAAAGGAAAATGGTGCTGATATGACATCCGATATACCCACCACAGCAGCTAATTTGAAAATCTTGTTATAACTCAAGTATATCGGAAATGGTTTTAACACTTAACAGTTAAAAAGAAGAAATGGTTTTGGTTTTATCATGATATACTCAAAATTCTTTTTGGTCAGTAGAGCATCAGTTCCTTCAAGGGACTCTTGTTACGGCATTAAAGAACTTGTACTCTTGATCTTACTTTGCAATGGAAAAAGTACCTGTACCCCAGAGTACATTTGGAGTACAACAGAATGTAGACAATTTAAATTGTGAGCATTTCCTGCCAAACATTTTAAGTTGAAAAGTAAAGTTAATGAATTTACTAAATTAATAGGAGACAAACAGAAAATTTAAGCATTGTTTAATTCGCAAAGATGATTATCCTTTCTTCTTGAATGACCTTTAATGATGAACCTAAAAATAATGTTCCCAAGATCTACTGGACAAGACCTAGAATATTTAATCCCCCATTTCTTTGGAAAACCAAGCATGTGTGCATATGGTGTGGACCCAGTACAACTTATCTGGTAAAAATTATGATTAACACACACCTCATTGGTATATCAATTGACTAGACCAGAGTATTAATCACTTCTTTTTCTCACATTTCTACATGTGTATGGTCTTGTTTTCCAGTACAGAACACTGATGGAGGATATCTCTTGCATCACATGACCTCTGTCTTTCATCACATGACCACTACAATCATAGTGCACAAAAATTCTCTGATTTCCTTCATCACTTGAGCAGTTTTTCAAAATAATTTAAGATAGGCATTGAATTGCAACACTTTTACATCCTAAAACATGTTGTGGTTCAAGTTCATGTAAAATAGGACATTTTGAACTGACGTACAGATTATATTGTCGGGTTTCAGGTAGAAAAGTCATTATTGTAATTGTTATTTTTTTTTAAAATTCATTTTCTCATTATTATTTATAAATGGAAAATCATGTCTAGATCAAATTTGAATTGAGGACTCTGACATTATTTGTGACTGTTTCATTTAATTGCAGTATCAAGAGTGGACTTTATTTTTTGACCTGTTTACATTTGTATGATTGCAAAAGATATCTTCAGTACACAATTTGGATGCTGTGTATTGCAGTTACTTCAGTGGTCTCGACCACCATTATTTGAATACTGATATGTGTTTTTAATGTCACTTCAAGTTTACAGTGTACACCTAACTTTTACACTCTATGTTAAGGTGAGAAAATTGTAAATGGGTGTTTTGCTGTTTCAGAGTTGCATCAATATTCACTTTAGTCTATGCCGTGTTGACTTTGACCCAAATATTTTGTTCAGGAATGTGAGAAAAATAGACATACATTATGCATTGCTGTTGGATAAGAAATTTTCACCCTCAGGATCAGACACAGACACACAGCAAGCCCTGTGCAACAGACACTTGGCAAAGTCTTGTGTGTGGTGCAAAATTCTGACCATGGGATGGAATTTTCCTATCATGCACATACAGTATGAAGGATTCTATTATGGACTGACGATTTAATTTTCAGGGGTGGGGGCTGAAAGAGGCTGGGATTTTCTTGACAAACAGGATTTTCTTTTCCTTTTATCGCAAGATACAAAATTTTTTGGCTAATGGATAGAATTTGTTCTTTTAATAGCAGTAATACAGTATCTGGTATTATTGCATTGCTTTATCTTTTTTTTGGCACTAGTCCCCAGTTCAAGGATATTATTGCCTCCTCGAACGAGTAGTTAGAGGTCTAGATAATAAACATGATCCCAGCCACTTCCAGTAATCAGAATATCTTCCTTTTTGTTGGACTTCCTGCATTTATACATGTCTTTTGGGCACACAACACTTCTTCTATTTAGGTGTCTTTTGACATTTCTACTGTCAATCGTATCCTTTTTGTGTCATATTTATTTTCTCCCATGTCCTAGGTTTATTTTCACATATCTGTGTCTAATTTCTTTGATATTTAGGGTTTTGAGTAGATTGCTAGAGAAGCACTGCTTCTTGTTTTTCATTCCTCCAATAGTAGCAGGTGTCAGGGTAAGTCTCTCCTACCCTTTTGTTGTTCCAGTTCATTGTTGTATTTTTTATATTTCTTTTCAGCATTCAATAATGCTTCAAGGTATTTGCAAATATGGGCATAAAAATGCAGCATGAGACACTCACACCACCTGTCTTGTGTTCACAGTATGTGTATGTTCCCAGGAGGGGGCTATAGCACATCCCCAGTGTACAGAAGTAGCCTGCAGCTACAGCACTTCCCGGTGTACAGAAGTAAACTGTTTCAACGATGTTACTTCTCAGTGGACAGAAGTTGGCTGACTCAGTGAGAGAGGTTGCTATGGCACTTCCATTGTCCTGAAGTCACCTGCAGCTATGACACTTCACAGTGTAAGGAAGTCACCTGCTTCAATGATGGCACTGTTGGTGTACAGAAGTCGCCTAATTCAATGAGAGAGGCATCCAGAGTTAGGAAGTTGGCCGCTTCTACTAAGGGAATATCTCTAAGGGAGGGATCTTTGTCACTTTCTGACATAGGGAAGTTGCCATCCCCAAATAGCAAGCCCTGCCTTACTAAAGCAATTGAAGCACAATCCTGATCTCATGCTAGTATATCTCAAAAATTAAAGCAAGATCTCATTCATTAGAGTAAAGTTCCCCAAACAGAGACTCTTCAGTAAGGTCTACATCATCAGACTAGTCATTGCCCATTTACTGGTCACCAGGTACCAGGTAGTGTGCCAGATGACAGTCAGCGAAGATCTGTGACCTGGTCACAGGGCACTGGATGCCAGTTACCAGGATATATTTCTAGTGACAGTTAAAGAATGTTTAGAGTTTCTGTCACCGGGCACTGGGCAGCCATTATTGAGCACCATGCATTGAGGATGATGTATACTGCTGATCTTCCATTTTTGGTCTTCGATAACTGATCACGGAGCACTGGTCACCGAACACGGACCACCAGGTGCCAAGCACAGATTGACATGCACCTGGCATCTGACATTAGTCTTTGGACTGGGTACCAAGTTTTGACCACTGGTCTAAAGGCACGACAACATGAGAAAGGGATCGGTTCAGTAAGCCCCACTTTTTCTATGTTTCCTTTTTATTTCAATGGGAAATGGCCTTCAAATCTTGAGATCCAGTCTGAGGGAAGGGATCGGGGCACTACCCCTTCCTTTTCAATGTTCCTGTTCAGCCTTTACAAAGCCGACCATGTCTTCTTCTTAGACTGTGCCACCATGGATAGGCTTTGACATGGCTTCATGGATCGGCTCAATCTTCTCAGCCATTTCTGTCCTCATTATTAAGGGAAGGGGATGGGAATCATCAATCCTTTTCTCCAGGGAGAGAGGATCAAAGACCATATTGAGAGGTTAAGTGCATGTACAGAGTAGTGATCTCCCAACATAGACAGAGGGAGCTAACTCTTATAGTATGTAGTCAGCCATGTCTCTTTTTCTGACCATGCCACCTTGGATGACTTTACCATGGCTCAATGGATCATTGTTGAGGGAAGGAGAGGTGTGCTGGCTTCAGTGCTGAGAGGGCATTGCCAGTCATATCCAGGGAAAGAGGATCAAAAAGCTAGTCACTTTTCCTCTCATGAGCTGAGATGGGACAACAAACTCCCAGTCAGGAAGTCCCCTTCCCCCCCCTGAGATGGGACAACAAACTCCCAGTCAGGAAGTCCCCTTCCCCCCGGAGATGGGACAACAAACTCCCAGTCAGGAAGTCCCCTTCACCCCGGAGGCAGATGAGATGGGACAACAAACTCCCAGTCAGGAAGTCCCCTTCACCCCGGAGGCAGATGAGATGGGACAACAAACTCCCAGTCAGGAAGTCCCCTTCACCCCGGAGGCAGATGAGACATAATAGCCCTGCCTCACCCAGAGAGTGAAGACAGTATAACAAACTGTCAAATTTTGTGGACACAGATGCTCCTGGAAGAACCTGTCACACCTGGTCCTTCTCATCAGTTGGGTTTGCCTGCTTTGTCCCACCCACCCGGTCAGGTGATGGAGGAGGAAGAGATGTGGATTTTTGATGAGGCATTAAATTAGGTTTACCACCTATTTCCGCCTGATCTATGTCCCAAGCCTTATGGATCTTTGGAGGCTAGGGCTAGGATCCTCTCCAGTTTGGAATGGCTTTATGGGGTACAGTGCAGGTCAGACTTGCTGTTGCTCCCTCACTCAATGATGGTAAGGGAGTTGACTTAGAAATTGTCTAAAGGACAAGAAGGGGCGAGACAGCAGAAGGGTTGGTATGCCCCCTCTTCTACACTTTGGTTTCTGGCCTCAGCCAATAGCCACAGGATCCATTTGCCCACATGACCCCTAAAGTCACCCATTTTGGATTTGGATGCCTTCCATGTGGGGATTTCAGTAAGGACCTGGACCCATCTCCTCATCAAAGCTCTCAAGGCATAGGAACTGAAGACGCATACACTAGTTTCCATAGTTTCGCATGCCATCTTTTTTCAGCAGCCTCCTTCAGTCTGTTGAAGGCAGAATCTTTGTCTCCAGTGGCCTTGCAAAGACTGTTATTGGCCATGGCCAAGACATTGAGACATACACTTTCAATGCAGCCTTGGAGACATCCAAGGTTTTGCTGGATCACAGCAAAAGCCTTTTACTGGACACCCCTCTGGATGCAGAGATGCCATTTAAACGGATAATATCCACACTGGTCTCTCAGGAGTTAAGGTCAGCAACACTGGTCCCTAGCTGTGGTAACAGGCCTAGCTCAAGCAGTGAAGAAATACTCCGATTCGGGATGGTCCACTGCACCTCCTCCTAAACAGTTGAAACACGGAATCTATCAAAATCTGAATAATTCCCATTTTAAAATTCCTTTCTGCCTGTCATTCTCATGTCAAGGTGGAACAGGAGGGGCCAGGGGAGGAAGTCTTCAGATTCTCCCCCTTCCATAAGGAGGTAGACTGTTGCTCCTGGTTAGTCACACCCTCTCCTGCAAAGTGTCTCTCTTCGGATTGTCCCAGTAGGTGCCAAATTAAGCCTTTTTTTCAGAGGCTCAGTCAGATTTCTCAGATGATGTGTGGTTCCTTTCCACAATAAGTGAGGGTTACTGCCTTTGCTTCTGGGACCCTCAACCTCAAGGACCATTCTGTTCCACCAGTCTTGCTGGAATCTCTGCAGGAAGAGGTGAACTCCATTCTAAAGAAAGGTAGTAGTGATGGTGAAGAACATATGAAGTCTGGGATTTATTCCCGATTTTCTTAGTTTCAAAGAGTACGGGAAAGTTGCAACTCATCATTGATCTTTCTCCATTGAACAAGTTCCTTATGAAAGAGTATTGCAAGATGGAGACAACCACTTCAGTCACAAATGCCATCAGGCCGAATGACTGGATAGTCTGTATAGATCTCCAGGATGTTTATCTTCACATTCCCATCTTCCAACCGACAGGAAATTTCCATGATTTTGTTGTGGACAGGAAATCTTTTAATTTCAGGCTCTTCGTAGCTTTCATTCCCAGATCCTTCACCAGTTTGTTGGGTGTAATAACAGCTCATTTAAGGTCCTTATGGGTCCTTAGGCCTAATTCCCAATCAAGAGAAGTCAGATTTTATCCTTTTTTACAATTTCATTTACGTGGGGATGAATTTTCTCACCCATTAAGGAATGGTGTATGTTTCTCATAAGAGAATTTCACAGATACTTGTTCTCTTAACAAGACTGAACAAAAAGACGTCTAGTCTCTGCCTCTCTCTCCTGGGGACTCTGAATGCAGAGGCAGACTTAGTTCCCCTAGGAAGGCTTCATATGTGGCCCCTCCATTTCTTTTTTCTAGCAAACTGGAGACCCCCTATCTGCCCAGATCCCCTTAGAATTCAGGTTTCATCACCATCTGAGTTAGTGGAAGATCAGGACAGGTTTCTGACTGGATTCCCATTCACACTCAAAAATTTCACTCCTTCCTTTACACTGATACCTCAGATTCAGGCAGGAGTATGGGGGGGAATCACATAGAGCCTGTGAGACTAGAAATGCTGGCTGTTTTTCTAGCACTTCAAGGGTACGTCAACTGCATAAGGCATTGCTGCATCATGGCTTCTACCAACAACACGTCAGTGTTAGAGCAGAGATGCCAATACCTCTGATTTGGTCAGAGCAGCACTGAGAATTAGGTCATCCTTCCGAGAAAAATCCAAGCTCTGATCGAAACATGAACAAATCTGATATTTCTGCCTTTCAGAATGTGTGCGATCATTTGTCTTTTTTTGTATCATCAAGCAAACGTCTTTTCTTCATAATGCATTCATCGTTTAGAAAAACCTCAGAGCCACGGAGCAAATGGAAAGCCCTCGATTCTATTGGTCAAATATTAATTAATTTCTGCATTTTCATTGGTCAAAATTATATCTTGCTATTTATCCCATACTGTTTTTGTTCAGTTGTTCTCTTCCACAGTTTGAGTCAAGTAGTTGTCTGCTGGCTCTGAATTTTTGGATATTTCTCAAAAAGCCATCTCTTGAGCTGGATCTGCAACCAAAATTAAACAGAAAGCACAAACAGAAATTTCGTGAGAAGTACGCCGAAGATTTTCCTGGAATGACAAAATCTAGACTTGATGATGAGTTTGCATTTTGCACATGGTGTGGGACCAATGTTGAGATCGCTTGTGGTGGATGAACAGATTTAGAGAGATACACTAAAACTTCAGGGCACAAGAGCTATACACTTCCTCATTTTTTTCGACTGGAAATGATCAGTCGGTTATAAATGCAGAAGCAGTTTTACAAACTTTCTTGTCAAAACAATCTACTGCTTGCTGTTGCTGACAAAGCCAGGCCTGTTTTGCATGATGTTTCAAGATTCGGCTATTGCCAAGAAATACAGCTGTGCCAAAACAAAAACCAGTGCAAGTATTAAAGTATTGGCAGGGGAGGATGTGACTCGTGTGGCCGAGCATCTTTGTGATTCTCCTTTTAGCATTGCAACAGATTGCAGTACAGATTTGAGTGATACGAAGCTGTACCCTATTGTGGTTGGTTTTTTTGAACCAGTGCTTGGACATGTAATCATTTTTTACTTTTGCCAATTACCAAGAACTAAATGCATAACTATAATTTACTTAGAAGAAAAGCATAACGTATGAAGAACAAAGGAGTTGATAGGACTTCTCTGAGTGTGTATTTTATTGGCATTCTAGTGGACAATAGATTTATTTTATTCTTCATGGATGTGTTTTAATATTATAATAATGGCAGACATTTCCTTGCATTTTGAGAGATGAATTTTTATTTTGTATTTTTTAAAGTTCATTTGGTAAACAAATGGGTATAAGGGTAAGAAAGAATAAAATGTCTAAAACATGCATTTCCAATTAAGGACTTTTTATATACCCAAAAATATAATCAAATGCACCAGATTGCACCATTTTCTGACCATGCCCCCCCCCCCTCTCCCACTTGACGTGCCTTCGCACCTCTGCCACTCAGCCATGCTCAGATTTTATATTCTCTAGGGTTGGCATCTCTGGTAGTGTACCTCAGAAGTCAAGGGGGCACTTATTCAGGGCAAGAGAAATGTTCTGGTAGACAGCTCATCCAGACAAAGGCGAGCAGTCCTCACGGAATGATCTCTACACCAGTCAGTAGCAGAGACACTTTATCATCTGTGACTGGTGACTAGTGCCAGGAAAATATATAGTAGTGCAGTAATAGCTGCTAAGTATTACACAATTAAAATTAGTTTTACCCTCCAAAAAACTTCATTTTTTTTACAAATCAGTGCAAGAGTATTTTTTTCAAGCTATTTGGGGGCTGGAATTTTTTTCCCAAACACTCCAAGGGGTCCCTCCCACCCATCCCCTCTAGAAAATTTAATGGTCGGTGCTTTAGTCTTACATGTAGCCATTAGTGTCATTTTACCTTACTGGAAAACTGCAGTATGTGAATTCAGTGTTCAACATTAAATTAGAAGTTTGCCGCCATCTCTCTTTATTGTATTCCATTGTGAAATGTATCATTGTGTTTAACTAAACAGTAAGTTTTACACATCCTTAGGTATACATTTGCTGATGACCTGATGAATCAGTCATTCAATGCTTCTGCTTTTCAAAGTCTTTTCCTTAAGTATTATGGAAAAAAATGTAAGATTATAACATTACCAATTCAAGTCTCAAATTAAGATAGCACAAACAGAAGAAATCATGCTTAGAATAAAGGAATCCAGTATGCAATGAAACATGATGTGATGTTTTCTCATTAATTCAAAGAGTACAGTGTCAGGCATGCAATATAAGGAGTTCTCCATTTATACTCATGAGTACTTTTTGAAAAGTACTTGTACTCCAATTAGGAAAGCTAGAAGTACTTATACTCTAACTTAACAAAAGTACATGTACTTGTACTTAAGTACTTTAAAAAATACTCTGCCCCATGTATGCTCACCACTAACAAAAGTAGGTCACCATCTTTTACAGTCTTGCGATATCTGTTTAGTATTTACATTACCTCTATTATTTTGACACTGTTGCATAATTATATGAAACATGACATGTGCATTCTTTTCAAAGACTTATATTAACACCCTTGAAAAGTTAGTTTTTTTGATCTTCCAGTTCTTCCTCTAGTAACTATATTGGATTTTTGGATCATTGCTCTATGTTGAATTAATGTGTTTATCTTGAATGTTTCTCTGTTTGGCAGCTTATTTTTTGGTCTACTATAGGGTGCATTAGAAACAGCCCCACTTTTGTATAATGCAGCATTTCCTTCCAGGTATCAAATTAAAAGAATCTGTATCAAGTACTTCCTTTTTTCAGACCATCAAATTGACAGAAGACCTAGAAAAGCAAGAACAAATGTTAGAAGAAGAGAGAAAGAGACAGGTGGAAGAAGAAAGACAAAGGAAAGAAGAAGAAATCAGAAAAAGAAAAGAAGCCCACAGAAAAAAGAAAGAACAATTGCTACGGCAGGAAAAAGAACTTAGAGAAAAGATTTTGAAGAACTATCAACTTATGGAGGAGAAAAAGCAAGAACAATTGAGGGAGGCATTGAGAAAGAGACTGGCAGGGAAAAACAAGTTAAAGAGTGCAGTTGTGATAAAGAGATGACAACTTTCATGTTTATGGCACCCCCTTTTGTGTCTTCAGAATGGATTTCTTTGACAATATTTTTAGCTCACCTAGTCATAAGGTCAGGTGTGCTTATAGTATGGTCCTTCACAGGTCATGTGCCATCCATTGACATTACTATTTACAGCATTTCAAAAACCACTGGACCAATTTACACATCATTTTATAGGAAGTATTCTGGCAGCAAGGCCTTTCAGATTTGTTCAAGAGATGCTGATTCATCATTCAATATGACTAAAAAAATTTAAAATAGAAAAATCTTTAAACAACTTCTCGGTATGAAGGTCTTTGAAATTCTCATTGTGTTTACTTTAGTAATGTAGGCCACCAGCCCAAATTACAAAAAATGATATTCACAGTTAATGCTTATACAGAGGACGTGTATACCATTAATCAAATATAACAATGTTCTTATGTTCAGAAATTTCATTTTGTTTCCATACCATTTAAAATAAATGTACAAATTGGTGTGATAGTGTCTCTGTGGTTACTTTTTAATGCAATAATAAATTTATCGATATGTAGGTTCATATACAAGTACATTTGTAAAATATTTAACATGTAATTGGACAACAATATATTGATGACATGATATTCTGTTTCTGTAACATTGAGGTTCCAGAATGGACAGATTCTATCTTCATATTGCAATTTTTCAAAAGGTCCTGAATTGACTATTACATCTAATAGTCCCCCACTTCATTTGCAAAAAATATTTTTGTAAATAGGCTTATATAAACAAAACAATATTCAACACATCAGTTCAGTTTTAACATATATACCATCTGTACTGTTGACCTCTGCAGATCAGTTTTGCATATAAGTATCTCTACATCACATTTTCAACAGATTGATAAAAATATTCTTATGTCCCACACCCTGACTATATCATACATAACCCAAACCATAACTGGGTGAAAGCTTTTTAACATTATTAGCCCGAATAGAAGAATGGTTAACAGTACCATCAGTCTGTGAGAGTTCTGTTTTATATCAGAGCTTTGGTAATCGGCAAGCAGGCATCTCTTGTATCCTCAACCAGTATTTTATAGGTATGACTATACATGGACTTCAAAGAATTACTACTTAATTCTCTTCAAAAAAGCAGTTAGGACTTGACTTAGACAACTGCAAAACATATTTAACAAAAGTTCTTATCAATAGGATTTTCACAGAACCCCATACTTCAGAAGCATGCAACAAAATAAGCAGAATCTTGGCATCAGATATTTGGAAAAGAATATTTACAGACAACTTTCTGAATTTTGTCAATCTGCTTTTCAAAGCATGCATAGCTTTAGAGGCCTGTTCTGCTAATACAGTATCTTTTAACATTTTGTACCATACTCCTCCAGATGAAAAAAAAACACAACACCGAGATACCTGTAATAAGAGGCAACTTTCAGCTTATGATTTCTGGAATGTAGTTTTCATAACGTACAAGATACCCACCATTATGAAGAACTTGAACCTCAGTTTTATGAAGATTCGCACTGAGCTTCCCTGATCACAGTACAGTTTTAGTTTAATAAATGGTATTTTTGCTGAAGCTGTATCGGCAAACAATATAAGATCATCTGCATAAAGGAGAACAAACAGTTCCAAAGCAGTTGCTGTATCAATACCATTATTTTTTCAGAAAGTGTATTTTACAAATCATTCCCAAAAAAGTGAGAAGATCAAAGTTGTCAAAATGCAACCCTGCAAAACCTATTGGACAGTTGAAGACATCAGTTAACCATTCTAAGTTTTTATGCCTGATTTGGCATCAGCATACAGTGAAAGTATATAAAGGACAGTCAAGAGACGTGACAAAATTGTCCTTCATAGACAAATGCCCTTTATATACAGGGTCAGTACTCTTTCTGTACTTTACAGCTCATGCAGTTATACATAAAATGTTTTAAAAAATAGCAGTTCTTAGGAACAATAGGATTCTTTCTGAAAAAAATATACTGCACTCGTCATTGATATTATATGCTCTTATTTATATGCTACAGTCTTCCATTATAAACCATAGAGTACACTGAGATTAAAAAAACATGGGCCTTGTAATGCTAATCAACCTGACCCAGAAGTCGACAAACTCGTGTGCATTACTGACCTTTAAATAAATTGTTTTCGCTGGTGTCGGCTTAATAGATTATACCTTGATATGTGAGGATTTTAATTGAGAACACAATTTAATTTACAGGATATTCAGGGCTGCTATTTTGGGTATCAGTTTGGTGCCTATCACCAGAACTATATTCTTTTTTTGCTCTAAATGAAGCAAGATCATATTAGGTATGAAGTCAATGCTCAGCAAACTTGCAATGTAATGAGACCTAGTGGAAAATGGTCATTGTCCACTGAGTAGTTAACTGGGCTTCACAAATCTTTCTACAGTCAATAGTGAATTTGGTGAGCTGCAATGGCAGCAAAGTCATGCCTGTGTTAGGTCATGATGTCTGCTATTCACAACGTTATTGACCAAAATACACTGTCCGCGTTAGACAATTGTGCACTAAAAAGTGTCCATTACATGGAGATATCCCCTACAGCAGGTTATACTGTATATTGTTTCTAGCATTTTCAGCATTTTTGTACTTGGATTACATACACTTAATTTATACCACAATGCATTTCTGTTGATTCGGTCAAAGGTGTTGTCATAGTTAATAAAAATACAATGGAATCTTCCTTTTATTTTCCTCAGATACTTCCAAGGTCTTTCAGATTTGTTCAAATGATGTTGATCCACCATCAAATGTGGCTACTGATACTAAAATAGAAAAACCTTCAAACAACTTTGCAAAAACTGCTGAGCAGAATTTGACCAAGAGCATCTTGGCATACATGGCTTTCAGATTTGTACAAATGATGCCACTCCACCATCAGATGTGGCTGCCATTACTAAAACTCGGAAAACTTTTAAATGACTTCTTTAAAAAAACTGAATTTGACTCAGTTTGATGGAAAGCATTCTGGCATAAAGGCCTTTAATGTTTGTACAAATTATGCTGATCCACCTTCCAATATGGCCACTGTTACTAAAAATAGAAAAACTTTGACTTCTCAGAAACTGCTTGGCAGAAATAGACCAAATTTGGCAGAAAACATTCTGGCATTAAGGGGTTAAAAAAATGTGTACAAATTATGCTGATTTGCCATCAAATGTGTCAACTGCTAATAAACTGAAAATCCTTCTCAAAAAACCACTAAACAGAATTGTACCAAATTTTACAGAAAGCATCCTTGCATGAAAGGCTTTTAAGTTTGCACAAATGATGCCAATCTCAAATCCAACATGGTTGCTATACCTAAAAAAAGAATTTTTTAAAACTTTGTCAATAAATTTGTTTAATAGACCTTTACCAAATTTGACAGAAAGCATCGTATCCTAGCTTGAAATAAATGATGCTGATCCAGCATCAAATATGGCAGCAATACTAAAAACAGACAAACATTTATACAACTTTATCACAAAAAATGCTTAACAGAATTTGCCCCACTTTGACAAAAAGTGTTCTGGCATAGAAGCCTTTAAATATTGTGGACAAATGATGCTGATGTGCCATTAAATATGCAGGGATAATGAGAATCATCCGGAAAATTCCCGGATTTCAGAGAATTTTACTCGTGAAAAAAATCTTAATATATTCCCACTTCAATCCAATATGACCAAAACTGAAGGATTATTGTAGGGGTTTCATGTTACCTGTGGAATTTGTTGACATTCAGGAATATGAAACAATGTGTCACTTACATTACTGAATATTGATGAAGATTAAAAAACTAGAGAAACCTTGAAACAATTGTTTTCATAGCATAAGCAATCAACAGCATTGGAAAAAAAATTGTACAGGATGCATCTCACTGACCCAGATATCTTGGCCCAACTGTTCTTGCATTTGGCTGTTAGGCAGATTTCAGGCAGGTGAGCAATCTCTAGCCCACTTGGGCCAGTTTATTTTTGCTTCGAATTTCACCATCATGATAAACAACAACTTACCCTAATAATCAGAAAACGTTGAAACCCAGGGGTGGGGGGTGGGGTGATCAATCAGAATAGACATAGCTCTGCAAAACATTGAAAATGTAGACTCTCTTAAATTAATGATAGCATCTCAGAAATTGTAATTTCCTCAAATATAGGCAGTTGTGGTCAGATTTTCTTGAAGTTCAAACACAGAAATTTCAGTTAGCCTTGTATGCTTGGGGGTTGGGGGTGACAAATTTGTATTTTAAAAAGTGTTGGTGATATTGTGATTCCCTGTTTGTCCATCAAACCATCCATCCTTCTGTCCATTACCTCAACTCCTTCAAAAGTATTGGATAGAAATCATTAAACTTTGTAGCTATGTTGCTCATGTTGTGAGAGGGGTATCATTATTGTCTCCCATGCCTGGGATCCCAGGGAGGTTGTCAAATGTCAGATGTATAAAAATATAAATTACAATGATATTTTCAAATATTTTCTGACCAAATTTCATATATGCAGCCATAGCTGGGAGATGCATCATATCTGTGACAGATTTTGCATTGTGACCCACAGGTCACTGTTACTGGGGATTGGGGGTGGGTTGGGTTTGTTGGATGGTGATTGCGATGGTGAACCATTGCAGTTGTTCGTGTTATATATTTTCATGAATAAGTCATGAATAGTGCCATGGAAGCACAATAATCCTTGTTTGGCAAGTCCTTAAATATTGTCTGTCAGTCTGTGTGTAAAATCTGATTCAGGTGAAAGATCTGCTGTTTGCAGTGGTGGGAGGTGTTCATGATAAAATCTCTTAGTTTAGAGAGCTCACTGTATTTGCATTAATTAAAACCATCAGCAAGAGCAGTTAAAGGGAAAATCTGGCCACCAAACTTGTTTTTTTACTGTACTAATCCTCATTAAATTCTAAGCTAATCAGATAAACAAGGTATAGGCGGTACTTTTCCTCTATTTGACAATCCTGAAGAATCAGTGTATGCTTCTATACATTCCTGAGAGTGTTTAAGATTTTTTGTATCTTCCACATTTATGCACACATGTTAAAACAAGTATTTATACATAGGGGATTGTAGATTTTTATAAGTGGTGAATCGGTTCATCTACACACATTATTTATACCGTTATTGATACAAAATCAGGAGAGAATGATCCACTGTCCTCAATCAAGATTTTCTAAATGTTTGTGGCAGATTAAGAACAAAATTTGAGAGATAAATAAGTTGATTTATACATGGAAAAAAAATCATACTGTTTAATGCTAAGTTTACGTGTGATTTTTATTACTTTTTATTAACTAGGGTGAGAATGCCTATGACCACTGATGTTGGATTGCATTTCACAAGCCTAGTCAACAGGTTGATAAATGACAGAACATGTCATTTTACATGGTTAATTTGTCTTCTCATACATCCTTCACAGCATGTGATAGATTTTATTTTGAATGACCATTGGTATAAGATGAAATTCGAGGACAAAACTTGTTAATGCTTTATCCAGGTTTATTGCAAAGGAAAAAAGACTGCATATTTGATGATTTATATCTGAAAATGTAGAGGGCTCATTAAATCGCACTTGCAATACTAGTATGCACACATGCTCTCCATCATGCATACACATATACACATGATGATTGGGCAGTGTCCAATACAACTGATAGTGCTAGCACAACAAAAGCCAGAAGTGCAAGTTGCATGTCACAGATGCAGCATACTCTACAAGAAAATGGAGAACTTCAGCAACAGAATACACAAAAAATTAAGGGACAATTTCCACTACATAGGTGGACCTATGGTGTTCAAATTTGACAGATGTAGTAAATAAAATCAACTTTATCGATTTAGTGCAAGTCATACCATAGCCAAGATGTTCCCATTAAGGCACATGTGCCAAAAATTTTCCCTTCAAGGCACATGTGCCATCCTTTTTGATCTCAATATAGGCCAGAGTATATAGGATTCCTAATCAGGGTTAAAAAAAATTTGAAAATCCATGGTTGTCCCTGGGCAACCAACTTTGAAAATCTGGTTGCCCAGCAGATTTTTCTGACTGGCCAGTAAATTATGTCAGTTGCCCCCTAAAATTGTTGTAATCAACATTTTTCACCAACTTTTGTCATATATATAGTTTGTCCTAATAGCACACAATACTTGTAACTCACCATCAGTCCTGCCTATGGAAAGTGTCACAAAAGTTTACACACATATTTAATATGTTTGAGATCAACAAGTAAAAGAGAATTTTAAAAATTCCTTATATTGTTTATGCCAGTTTACATCATTATGGTTCATGTTATCGTTAATCCGGTTTACATCAATATGGTTCACGTTATCATTAATCGGACACTGTTACTCCTGTGTCTCAAGTTTCAGGGAGCTGTTAACTTTCCACATGGAATATTTGTTTAGACATTACCCAAAAGCCAGTGTAGTATGCAACAACAATTGTGATTGATTTGATTATTTAAAAATGCCATATTCCTTTAACTGAACTTAGCCAACAGAAACAACTGTCACATGCTTTACAGTGAGAAAGCATAATACATGTACTAGATCATAGTCATTCATTGTGTCAAGCCAAAGATGAAAGAAACTGCTACCATATGTTGATGTGTTGACAAAAGACATATTCATAAGTCTGGTTTCTTTAAGGGTTCTCCATGAGTGGCTGGTAGTATGAACTGTGATTACTTAATCAGATAATGAATAACAAAACACATGTGGATTAGTGTGGCTTCTTACCTATAGAAAACACCCAACACTCAACTACAGAATTGTATGGAGATAATTCAGGCACCCTACTATATCGGTACCCAGGGGGGCAATTTAAGGATTAAATATTACAAGAAAACTTACATCTGCACAATAATTTTAGCTCTACATATTAGACTTTGACTAAAACTCTGTGGATGGCTTCTACTTGGAGTAAGGTAGAAGCCTATTGATTTTGGGATTGGAAAGGTAAAAGTTCAAGATCATTGGTTGAAAATTGCAAAAATGGTTACTGCACAATAATTTAAGTCATTGACCATGCGCCATCACCAAAGTTTGTAGATTGTTTACACTTTGGGTAAGAAAGAAGCCTATTAATTTTGGTTTTTGCAAATAGTTTGATCGAAGTTTGTGAAGGGCTTGCACTTAAGGTATGGAAGATGCCTATTGATTTTGGGATCAAAGTTCAAGGACATTGTGCTGAAAGTAAAATGGGTCCTTGACCAAACTTTGTGGATGGGTGTACAATATTTTCATGGTCTGTTTGTTGAAACTTCAGTTGGGTATTACAACACAAACTTGTGATAGCAGACTGAGCCCTAACCAGCAAGACACTTATCATACCTTTGACAGTGAATCAAACAGCTTAGTGACCAAAACAAACTCAGGGTGCATTAGACTGTATGGATATACAAAACAAGTGTTCTCACCATAAGTGAGTACTATGATTTTACACATGCATGAACTCTATAAACAAAATAACATTGCTTATATTGATGAAATACTTCAAATTACACTTATTGCATTGTTTGAATGCAGTCAAACAGTTCTTTATGCATTTTAAGTTAATTTGTTTGTGTAAAAGATATGAATGTGCTTATCTTGAGCTCTGTATTGAATTCAGTATTTTACAGTGTAGGTACTAAGAAATAAAATGTAGATAACTTTTAGAGAATAATGGGTTATGAAGCTAAATTAAAAATTGGAGATCATTTTTTGTGTAGGCTAATACAGCATTACCTAACGAAAATATCTCGGGAATCTGCAGTATCCCCATGCTTGCACATTGGGGATATGGTTCATTTAATAACCCTTGTCAGTCTGCAGTCTGTCTGTTTATAACTCTCTATCCCTCTGTCTCCTCAACGACTGCTGGTGGAAATTCAGCAGACTTGATAAGTTATGTATAAGGTAACCGACAGTGAGAGAGGTGTAATTACTAGAGCTGAAATGAATATGCAAACATTCAGATTAGAATACTTTTTTATGAATATCTGAATAGATAATTGGTATTTGAATAATCATTTGTTTACCCAGTGGGTTTGGCAGCTCTTTGCAACAGAAACAAACAAGGCAAAATGTAAACTGTGCAATGTTGAATAAGTTTACAAGGGAACAACTTAAAACCTGCTAAATCACCTGAAATTTAAACTCTGACTCACAAGGTAATTATAACGTCAAAATTCTGAATAGTCACATTGCTCCCATCATTGCCATTTCTATGCATTATACTAATGAAAACATGTAATACGGCAGGTTGGTGAAGAATAGGGGCCATATGAAAGTCAAATCCTTATGTATCAAGCAACCAGAGCTCAGAGAAATTTGTGAACTGTTGTCAGACTTTCATTTTGTCAGGAGCAGTTGTAGTTAATCCCGCAAACTATTACTACTCTCCAGTTATCTTACATTGGAATATTAACTCCAATATAGTTCCATGTTTTGGTCTTGTATTGAAGTTCTGAAGTCACTGTACAGCTGAGGAATTACCCATATCCGTGAAATCTGACACTATACTTTTCTTTATTTCATAAAAGTCAGTAATGCGGATATTACTTTTGTATCAAAAAGAAATACATAGACCAGTTGACATGACTTTGGAACACAATCATTTAAGTGGTAGAGTTTGCTGTTACAATAAAGCTTTCTACTCTCTGTTTTTGATGTGCATTAGTGCAGACCATAGTTATCAGCATGTATTTCAACTTGTGCAGGGATTTCACTTTTTATTTCTTATGCCTTTTTGAAAAAGACTTAACTGTTTGATGGAAATTCTTCTTTACCCATGAAACTTAATGGTCTATTCCCAAACTTGGTTAAGGCAGAATCCAAAAGACCATTTCACACCTTACTATGTACATCTTGCATAAAAAATTATGCCAATACCTGTGTATGGGTTTCAGTTAAAACAATTATTTGCCAAGTCTGGATACAAGTTTCCTATGGTTTAGAATAAATCCCAATGTCCAATTTGGGCATTTTTTGTATATAGCCGGTCAAAAAGTCAGTCCCCTTGGATATGTTGGGCATAAACTAGTATGGCAAATTCTGGAGACCTGCAAACAAAACTGGGAGTGGGGGTGTAAATAAATATCAAAGTAGACAAAGAAAAGAGGATGGATTTGATACCTTTATTTACATGGACGAATATTCTGATCATATTCAAATATGGTACAATCAACGATAATTCAAATAGGAAAAGTTGGTATTCATTTCAGCTCTAGTAATTACTACCCTTCCTCCCTGGTAGGCATTTAAAGGTCTGATACATTAAATTGCAATTTCAGGGACATTTTAAATATTTTTTGACCAAACGTGATACATAGTCATAGCAGGGGGACACATTATACATGTAATAGATTTTGGGTTGTGAATATGTCATAAACAATGTGGGGATTTGCTATGGCAAGTCAGCGAAGTAGCTCATTTTCATTTTGTTAAAGTAGTCATCTAAGGGCTATTCCATTTAAAATGAAGTTTTAATAACAGTAATGCAATATCTACTATTATTACTTTGCTATCTACTAATTAGAGGAGGGAATTTTCACCTTAGACTGGGGACTAGTGCAGGGAAAGAGATAGCAAAGTGATAATACACATGTTGTAATTAAGTGTAATGGGGTGTGCATTATTATCGGTTTACCAAGGCATTTTTTTCTGGTGGTACGTACCAAGGTACTTTTTCACTGTTCCATTAGTGAGGAATGTATGGAAATTCCCAAGTAATCTTGTTGTGAATTTAATGATATTAAAAGCATGTTTTCATTTTTCATGACAAAATAATTCAAAAAAATTATTAATTGTTTACAAAATAGTTGTATTTGTCAGAAATTAATGTAGAATATTACAAATATAATTATATTTATGAACTTTTAATCACATGTTTGACACATGTCATGTATGCCAACATGGTGACTGAACGGGATGTTGCGAAAGATATTTGAGCCAAATCCAACTTTTGGAAAAATTTTGGATTAAATTTTGTTTTAAAAAATCCATCTTTTTGGTCAATTACTAGTGTATGTTAATGTGTTAAGTACATGTATTCCTTCATAGGACCAAGAATCATCCTAAGATTTTCAGGAGAGCATTTGTTTTCATATTGAATTTTATGTAATTTCTCTAGTCCACTAAATATTTTCTTGTTTGTTGAGTCAGTGTGTTTTATGTTTACTACACCTCTCTGATAAATATCTTGTTCAGGTGTTGGCATCCCACTCAGTGTCGTCGTTTACAGGGTGTCAGCTATAGTGTAAGCTTAATCATCCCACTTTATTTACAGTGTTTAGATAACAACTTATACAACAATTAACGTACACACAGCAAATTCATCGACTATTAGGTACTGAACATTTACTTTTCGGGGAAGGGAGGGGTGGCTCCAATTTTCTTTCGAGCAGAGATATTTTATTTTCTTTTATCTCAAGATAATTAATTTTTGTCAAAAAATATAATGGATATAATATGGTGTCATTTTGCTATAAATCAGAGGAAGACATTTTTTTCCACCTATTTGAGAGCTGGAAATTTTTTTTTTAAATCCCAGGCTCCTGAGCCCAGAAATTAAATAGTTGGTCCCTAATATAATTGCGGTATAACATGTTAAGTATCTCGGTATGTTCAGAAATACCGCAGTACAAAATTGTTCATGGTACCCAACTCTAGTATTACCCAATTAGGGTTGGAAGGCAGGTCCTGTGATGTATCCTTAATGTGGTCGGTATCAAGGGATTGCAATGTTTGCCTTTAAGGCAGGCCACATTGATGTTTGTGGATGCAGAAAGTATCCTTAATGTGGTTGGTATCAAGGGATTGCAATGTTTGCCTGGAAGGCAGGGCACATTGATGTTTGTGGATGCAATGTTTGCCTGGAAGGCAGGCAACATGGTGCAGTGCCTGGAAGGCAGGCCACATTGATGTTTGTGGATGCAGTGCCTGGAAGGCAGGCAACATTGATGTTTGTGGATGCAGAAAGTATCCTTAAAGTGATAGGTACCAAGGAAATATTATGTTGGTTGGTTGTAAGTTTAAATTGCTTACAATGAAACTTGCCTTCCAACCCTGGTACATGTGTACTTTTTGAATGGAACAGCCCAAAGACAAATGATGAGTGTACAATATTGTTCCTGTATTATATAGTTACTGCAGATGTAGGTCAGTTACGTACCCAGTGAGATCTTCATGACTTTCTATGGTAAATATTCTAGTGAATCATCAGTGACAAAGAAAGGTTTTATTTATAAATTCACAACTGGTCACAGTTTCACTAAACAGCTCAAATTTTCTTCCTCAAATTGAGATTTTGATTTTCTTCCTTATTACTTTATTATGACAACAATTAATTTTTCAAGGATTAAAATAAAATCATAATTTCTTGAATTCTCCATAATAGAGCAATGAAGAAAACAGAGATATTTCCTAATATCTTGGAAATTCTTAAATTCTTTGTTTAAGAATATGACAACTTGCAGGTGTACAATTTTAACACATGAGTTAACTTTCATCCATTATGCTATCTCAACCACTGACAAAAATGCAAACAGTGTCTGAAGCATCACAAGGATGATAATGTAAAATCCAGGGTGATGGAGGAGAAATGTTTAAAAATTTAATGAAACTGGGACCTGGTGATGGCTGCAGAGTGCCAATATGTACATAAAAAAACTTCATACAAGGCAATCCATGTGTGCTATTATAGTCATTCTGAACTACTCTCTAATCTTTTGAACAGCTCAAACCTGCATCAGAGCTCTCTTGAGGATTTTGAAAATTGTAACTCCAGAGCCACAATTCTACAAAAACTAGAAGTTCCTGACCCTGGGCTATTTTAAGGCTATTTTTGGCCAAGTAAATAGGAGCACAGATTCAGATTTTTTTTCTCAAGTTCAAACTTTGATAAATTGAAGTGAAGCTTTTATGTGTTCATAAGCATTCAGAAATCACCTAAGCCAAATATTGACATTAGTACATCCCTTTTTCAGTCTTTCAAAACTGATAGTCCAGAATCAGAGACTGTAAGTCCAGGAAGACAAGATTTTCACTATTGAGAGCTCTGTTTAAAGTTTAAAAGATGTTGCATTGTTGTCTTTCAACGACTTAGATTTTGACTGACTGTCATCCAGTTATTCTCAATTACTAGTATGTTTTGATGGGAAAAAGTTCAAAACCGTTCTTCATTAAATGGATATCTTTTGTTATGAGATGAAACTTTATTTTGTAAAGTCACACAAGTTTGTTTCATAATATACTGTGAATATTGTAACACTGTTGGTTTTATGTATGTTAACTAAAGTTTGGAAACTACTGAAGTTTGTCTTCAAAGCTTAAGTAGTTACTAATAATGTCAAAGGAAATTTTAGAACATGAAGTATTTACATACCAAGAAATAAATGTGATCTTGTCATGTTACGTTTTTTAGTGACACTGCTTTCTTTAAAAGGGAAATAAATTATTAAATGCAGTGTTCATTCAAAAAATTTCACATACAGTACAGGGAAGAACACTTCCCTTGCCCAACTAATCCAGACAACTAAGAATCTTTGTTGGGCAAGTGGAATTTCATGTAAGTAGCTTAACTTTTACATAGAAAAAAAAAGAACATAAATCCCAATTTTAAAACCATTTTCCCAGCAACATTCTTGCCAGGCTAGTAGGTCCTGCATACAAGTTTGACTTTCCAACTTTAACTCGGTACCAAATTGTTCTTGCAAGAAAAGAAAGTTTAAGAAGTGACTTCTTTCATGTCTGACTGCTTTTGAAAATGTATAATTTTTGTCAGTTTTGAAATTTTTATCTGCTAAATCAACTTCTATACTATTTTTATTTTCATGCTTGCTGTGGATATAGAAGCATTTTAATACTGTACTAGAGATGGAAGCCATCACAAATATCCAGCAGTTTTTGTTTCTTTCCTCATGTCCCATCCCCAACCCACTGCATTCAGAATTGAAAACCTTTGTTGTCATCTACTCATCCTTCTGTACTTCTGTCATTCCAAATATATAATCACCCTCCTTCAATTGGTGTAGATGGAGTTCAGATTACAAGTAAAATGGCCCCCCTCATTCACACATTTTTATATTGTGTGATGGATGAGTGGCATTAATTATTTGGAGTAAAGTCATCGGCTGAGCATGTATATACGAGTAATGTCATCCAGTAGCTTGCATAAGAGAATCTTTTTTTGAAAAAAGAAAAAGTCACGAAAGTGGCTGCCATATCAAATCTGTGTAAAGTGAGAATATACCTTGTTGTTTTTGAAGTGCAAGAATAAAATTATTTTGTTGTTCTGTATAAAATCAACCAGCTAGCACAGGGTAGGACAAACTCCTGATATACAATCACCATACGAATTGGAAAAAAAAGGGATGGTGAGTATACATTTTTGGCCTTCGACTTTAATCCAAGTAATGCTTGGATGAAAGGGCCATTATTTTCCGTAAAGCTAGCAGCCTTCACATGCACGCTTGCATGTTTAAAGAAGAACAAGAAAATCACTATGTTCAAACAAGAGTACCATAATTGACATATTATACACCCGCCCTGTGTTTAATAGCCCCCTATGTAGGTACCTAAAACTAAATTTAATATGCACAAACCATTATTATTAGACTTACTATGACTGTGACCTCTGAAATCTTTGCTCCAGAATCTATTGGTTTCTTTATTATGCTAAATGTAAGCCAGCCACAAAGTTTGATTAAGAAACTTACTCTAGAGCAAAAGTATTTCAGCAAAATTCATTTTTGTTAGCTATTAACTTGTCATTTGACCCCCAAATCAATAGATGTTTCCAATACCTTAAGTGCAAGCCCTCCACAAATGTTGGTCAAGGTATGTCATCTAGAACTAAAGTTATTATGTGGAAACCATTTTCTTCTTTCATTCACAGTAACCTTGACCTTTGATACCAAAATAAATAAGCTTTTTCCTTCACATGTACAAGCCATCCACAAAGTTTGTTCCAGGTATGTGATGTAAAACAAATGATATTGTGCAGAAACCATTTTTCATCTCAGTCACTGTGACCTTGACCTTTGAACATTTGACTAACAAGTGCAAGGAATCCTCAAAGTTTGGTACTTGTCGATGATGGAAAACTCAAATTGTTGTGCAGAAACCATTTTTCTTCTTTTAGTCACTATGACAATAACCTTTGACCTTTTGAGTCAGAAATATATTAGGTTCTTCCTTGCCCCGTGTGCAAGCCATCCACAAAGTTTGGTAACTGTATAGATGGAGGGCAACTCGAGTTATTGTGCAGAAACAAAATTGGTAATAGACTGGTGGATGGAAAACATTGTAATATAATACGCCCCACCTTATGGCAGGCGTATAAAAAGGAAAATAATTATATGACCTTAAGATGCATATCACATTTCACACATTGTAATCTTGCGTAGCATTAAACTCGTGACTGTATCAGTACAAATTTTCTTTGGAATATCAACTTCTCTTAAATAAAATTTCCTAAATTTGTTTGCTGAACTGCAGTCTGCACTTTTCAAAATGTCCTGTGTTGAACATCCCCCTTTAAAGGCTTCAAACACAGATGCTGAGTGAAAAGAGTGAACTTGAAACTTGTTCACATCAGATAAACTTAACAATGATTTTAGTTATCTGGCTATATTGCTGATTTTAGTTATCTGGCTATATTGCTTGTAGACACAGCTTGAAAAGAAGAATATAATATAACCCTATTGCCTGATCACTTTTCATGAAGTCTTTTGTCTTCCTGATTTAAATCAGTACAGTGTGCATTGCACAAAGTTCCTCACAATTGTATGTAAAATGTCCAGTGTGAAAGATTTCACCTGCTTGGAGGATTTTAACAGTGCATACAAAGTGAAAACTTTTATTATCCAAAACAGTAGTATTGTTCAGGTTCAGTGACTTGTAAAATCTAAGCAATTAAAGCAACAAATCTCGGATTTCACTATCTACCATTAACTTTGTGTTCAACTAGGAAAAAAATTTAAATGGAAGTGCAGGTTTGAAAAGGGATATTATCCAGTGTTGCACATACGATCATAAGGACAGGGGACACTGTGTCCCCCACCATCTAAATTTGGAGGACACAACATTTTAGAGGGACAAAGGAAAATTATAGTACATAAATGCACTTTGTGGTCTGCACTGTACTATCATATTTTCCTTGGATACTTAAAATTATTGCAGTAAAAGTTTTATGATATGCTCAAGTTACTCACGAAAACATGAACATGTTTGAATATCTGGTTAACCTAAAATGAGCTACAGCATGGAATTTTCCGTTCCGGATCTTGCTCTCATTTAACTTTATCGTGCACTCATTATCTACCAGCATTACTTCTAATAAATACCTATGTGTTCTAACTTACTTTTCTTTTTAAACAAACAAATAATTTATTATATGACAAATTATGTATATGCATTAATTTCGTCTCTTTTGCTCTTATTTCAACCTCCTCAAAAAAAATTGATTCTTCAGCACTCGATAATACGTTACACTAACGGCCGTTAAACAGTTGACGTTGCAACTCAACCGACTGCCACAAACCTTGAATGTTTTCATTGTCAGACACATTGTTTTAAATTAGATATCGTTGTCATCTTACAGTTTTTATCACCTTTCGCAACTTTGGCTAGCGCGAACAGAGACATGGATGGACATCCACTAATGAATAGTTGCAAGTGCATTTTTTTTCAATTTTGTTGCTGACGAAAAAGCGCGCCATGGGTGGCGTATAGGGTCAAGATTTGGGGGACATTGGACAAAAAATCGCTGGAAACCCGCGAGCCCGCGCTCAATGTACAACACTGATTATCAATCTCAATTTTATAACCCTGTACAGTCTCAACAATCCAAGAGTCGTTAGTCATTAGCTTCCTACTCTTGATACGAAGAAGGGAGTTTTGAAACACTATTTGTCTTAACCTATTTAAGTTTGGATTTAGGTGGAAAGGTTGAACTCTGGTTTAAACTTTCTTCTCCCTTGGGCTGTCAAACAGCAAGTTCTGTTGATTCGGGGTGGGTAATACTCTTGAAGGTATTTATCCATTCTAGCATTTCACAGCCTTTGGTATCGAAACCACATATATCCCATGCTACCTCTGTAATTGTGGTGTTCCTCATCCTTGACCAAAATATAAAATTCAAAATCATCTCACACTTATTTTAAAAAAATCTCTTTTACATCGTCGTCACCTAACAGAAAAGAGGTAATGTGAGTTCTAGATGTTGGAGCACCCCTTGTTCAAATGTTGCCAAAGCGTATGTACCTGTCAAACGATGTCATTGCATCTCAAATAATGCTTAGCCTCAGGATTTCCTGATATTCTTTTTTTCTTAGTAAAGCTGATATTTTTGTGGTAGGAACCATTCGTGTTACCACTAAATCTTGAATATCTCTGAACCTTTGTTATGAGCCCTCTTATTTGTTACTCGCCATATCTCATGTTTAATCTTTGATAGCCCCATCTTGTCCCAGTTTTGTGGAATTGGTGTTTGGAAATAATAGTATCTGTCATACAGACTGAGGTGCATGCAGTGCCGGATTATCCTAGTAGCAAAAGTAGCATATGATACGGGCCCCGCACTTTTCAAGTGTTTTAATATTTAAGTTTTTTTTTTTTTAATTTAGGGCCCCTTCATAACATGTGCTACAGGCCCTGCACTAGCTTAATCCGGCACTGGGTGCATGCTGTATTTATAAATTTCCCATCGGTTGTGCAATGCTGTATTGATAAATTTCCCATTGGTTGTACAGTGCTATATTGATAAATTTTCCATTGGTTGTGCAATGCTATATTGATAAATTTCCCATTGGTTGTGCAATGCTGTATTGATAAATTTCCCATTGGTTGTGCAATGCTGTATTGATAAATTTCCCATTGGTTGTGCAATGCTGTATTGATAAATTTCCCATCGGTTGTGCAATGCTGTATTGATAAATTTCCCATTGGTTGTGCAATGCTGTATTGATAAATTTTCCATTGGTTGTGCAATGCCGTATTGATAAATTCACATCGGTTGTGCAATTTTTAAGCAAAGTGTTTTCAATCCTCCTTTAGCAAACTTTCGTCAAAATTTTTGTGTGTGACCGCACCCACTCTTCCCCTGAGCTTCAAAATATCTTCCTCTGAAAGTTTCTCAAGGTCAGTATAAGATTATCGGTAGATTGAGGGGTAAAATTCAATGCACGCAACGAACAAAGGAGACTCGCATTGCCGGATGGCTCTGGTTCAGGACCAAAAGCAGAGGAGTTACCTCTCTAAATTTTTTAACCATGCTGTCCGACTACAGTAATGCTCAATATGAGTCTAGATTCTGGTTTTTGTCGAGCCTTTGTTAGTGGGAAATGAGACATAGCAGTCAGTTTTATACAGGAGGTATCGGCTTAAACAGTTTCTTAAGGTATTGATTAACAATTTATATTTGTATATACGAGGGGTATTTGAAAAGTTCTGAATTTTTGTCGTAATTTTATTTGTTTCTTTGAACTTTTCAGTATATTTAATGCCGATCGATAGACAAAATAACGTTCTATAAAATAATCTGCAGCCTGACACCTGAAAATATATGCGTGTGATGTAACATAGGTAAACGACAGTGACGTAAATATGTCGGAGGAGAAATAATTCTGTTGCTGAGAAAGGAGCATACTGTAAAATCTGGGAAGTTTTCAGGGTACTCTCTGATTGATATTAAGACCGACTTGGATTTTACGGATGTAATTATTTGACATAATCTACAATTCTGAGATGGCTTCATCGTTTTAAAGATGGTCGCGAATTCACGGAAGATGACCCACGTTCTGGCAGACCGTTGTGTACGATTGGTGAACGAGAAGCAGCTTCTGTGAAGCGGACAATTGAAGAAGATGCTCGATATACAGTGGAAGATATTTCTCGTATCGTCAGCTGTTGTTAATATTTTGAAGAATCATTTGAAGATCAGAAAGGTGTGTGCAAGATGGGTCCCGTATTTGTTGACGGCTGATCAAAAACAGACTCGGGTTGAAATCGCCAAACAGATACTCGCCAAACATGAAAAAACATGACCAGAGACATTTGAATGAGATTGTCGCAGGTGATGAAACATGGATTTACTTATTTGAATCCGACTCAAAAGAAAATAATAGAGACTCGATCGACGAAAATGAGCAGAAATCACAAATCCCTCGACCTCGCTGGACTGTCAAGAGAGTTTTATATGTATTATTTTTCGATGCAAAATGCACGGTCGTCCATGTACATGTGTCTAACTCTGCTAGTGTCACTGGACATGTTTATGCCTCTAAAGTGTTGCCAAAAGTTGTGGATCAGTACCGAACTACACATCTGCGCACTGGTACATGATGTATCCATCTACTCCATGACAACGCACCGGGGAATAAATCCGTCGAGACAGACTTTCCAAAAGACACGCAGCATTCAAACTTTGCAACATCCTCCATACAGTCTTGATTTAGATCCAAGTGGTGTTTGGATGAATTTCCTGAGGGACAGACGATTTGAAAGCCGTCATGCTTTCGGAAGTGCAATTTAGTGGCGCCCCCACCTAACTACAGAGAACAGTTTTTATGTCAGTTGCCAATCTCCCTTCTCTCCCCCCCCCCCCTCCTCCTAAATATACGTTTTGTGAAGAATTGCCCCCGTTACACTAAGGTGAAGGTGAAATACTACAAAACTTTCAACTAAAAAACAAAAAAATATCTCCTGACGGCGCCCCCCTTCGCCGGGGCGCCCAACCCCTCCCTCGCGCCGCCACTGGACGGATGGACAATTATGATCTATCATAATATATCCACAAAAGTACAGATATACAAAAAATATATTTTATCCTAGCATCGGAGAACTTTGAAGTTTAGTCACCAAAAACACACAAACATTGAAAACCTAAAAATAATTTCATGTAAACAATAATACTCCACCACAGTTTGGATCCATGTTCTCCCCTCAGGAATTTTTTGTTATAATAATACCCCCCCCCCCCTTCCAAATATTAGCACTGATAGGCATAGAAACAGTCACCATAAGGTAATTACTCAACTTACCAACATAGATTCTTTTGACATCAACTTACACGCAAATGATCGGAATTTCCTCCTTTGGTAGTCCCATTGGAGCATCTACAGATGTTCATTGTAGAAATGTACATCACATGTACAAAAACAGCACCACAGTGAATGTGGCATGTTAAATGAGTTTTGAAGAAAACAAATGATTGAATATGTAAAATGTTCATAAAATATTAGAAATGTCTAAATTTGATGTGAACTATCTCGGCTGATTCTCAGTCTCAGCTGCTTACATTTTCTAGATTATCAGACACCTCATGTACACATGACATAATCTTGCCAGTATTGTTAAAAATTCAAATTGTTATAATTATTGTTTATATTAGTTGCTTTCATTCCTTGTCTCTGTTTATTTCACAGTATACTTGGTTTTATGCGAAAATTGTTTGAGGTTTCTAATGCTTGTGCATGTGTTGGGTGCATAAACTTCAAATTCCTGTGCTTGGATTGACAAAGTTTTAAATCACATGCTTGTATGAAATATTACCCGTTACTCGATCTTTTAGCTTATCAATAGGTGCAGTGTAACCTTGAAAGGTAGGAGGATTTAGCAGATGGTATTAGGAGAATGTGGAATGTCATTTCGCAAGCAATCCCCAAACTCGTACGTATACACATTATTCAATATGATGTACTATAAATAGAACACTTACAGTGTTCAGAAGACTTGAGTTGAATATTAAATGCGAGAACATAATCTTCCACCCGTCTGTCTGTCCGCTTGTTACCACTTTGGTTTCTGCACAATAACTCAAGATGTCCAACATCAACAGTTACCCAGCTTTGTGGATGGTTTGCACTCGGGTTAAGGAAGAACCCTATCGATTTGAGATCAAAAGTTCAAAGGTCAATGTCACGGTGACTGAAAGAAGTGAAAATAGTTTCTGCACAGAATTTCGAGTGCGCCACTATCTACAGTTACCAAATTTTGTGGATAGCTAGCACTTGGGGTAAGAAAAAAGCCTATTGGTTTTGGAGTCAAAAGGTCAAAGGTCAAGGTCAAGTGTGACTGAAAGAATAAAATGGTTTCTGCACAACAATTTCAGTTATCTGTAGAGAAGACTATTAAACACGGGGTGACCGTATAATGTACCATTCACAGAACTGTTGTTAAGCTTTGTTGGATTTCAACCAAATTTGGTATGCTGTTTGATATTGATGATCCTTGAGTGAGTTTGATTTCCAGCATTCCCTGACATTTACATTAGTTATGACCCTTGATTGCCCATCCTCCTGACATTGGTTTCCATGGTATAACATTTTTAACTTTTGTTGAATTTAAAAACAAATTTGGTTTATGCTGCTTTATATTAATGGGACCTTGCATGACCTCATCATCGCGAGCTAAGAGTTGTCAACCAACTTCATTCTGCATCGGGGTACCGGGGTAGCACAGTTGGTAGAGTGTCAGACTCGTAATCCAAGGGTCATGGGTTCGATACCAGCCCAGGGCGGATGCCTCGGTATGATCTTGGGAAAGGCACTGAGCTCCCATTTCCTCAGCATGATATAGTCAATAATGTGTTCGAAGTGCCGTTAGAACCTACAAAAACGAAACAAAATATAATTCTCTATCGACCCTTGGCATATGTAGCTAGCCGAATACTAGTAGTGTTTTGAGCAAGTACCCTGTGAGAGAGCTCATTACGTAGCCTGTTAGGTATTCAAATACAGTGACTTATAATGAACTCCATGATAATACAATTTTACTACTACATTATAAACTTGGATACATGACCACACCCATTTTATTGCAGGAATGCTATTATAATGAAGAGCCTTATAGTGAGGGAGTGCTGTACTAATGGAAGCACACACACACAAAATGTCTAAATCTCCATTAAGAAGGTTATACTTTAAAATGACAAAATCCTCTGCTATAGAAGAAAAATACTTCACACAACAAGAATCTGGTATTAGTGTTTAGCTCTACCGGTCATAGACCAGAAGAGCTTATGGGATGATCCGATTTCCGTTGCCTTCCTGTAATCAGTTATATGTCATCCGTCCGATAACACAAGTTTGTTATCACTGCTCCTCCTAAACTACTTGGAGGATTGCTCTGAAACTTTACACACACACACACACACACACACAATAACAATTGTGCCGATCTGATATCCAATATGGCCGTCACAACGGCCATCTTTACAATCTTGTCCCTACTCCTCCTGTATGGGAAGTCATATGAACATAGGGTTTTCATTAAAAGACTTCTTATGAAGTTTAGTTGGTATTAAATTAAAATGGTGCCGATTTTACATCCAGTATGGCCATCATGACAGCCATCTTGAAAAATCTTGTTATTGATACTCCTCCTAAATGGAAAGTCATATCGACATTAGGTTTTCGCCAGAAGACTAGTTATTATATCTACTTGGTCCTGAATAAAAATGGTGCCGATATGACCTTAAATATGGACGCCATCTAGGACATTTTCTTGTCGCTACTTCTTCTAAATGGAATGTCATCTCGACACGGGCTTTACACCTGAAGACTTCTTATGGTAGTTGGTCCTGAATGAAAATTATGCCGATTTTACATCCAATACGGCCACCATTCCGGCCATCTTGAAATTTTTTTTATCGCTATGCCTCCAGAAATGATGGTCATATCGACATAGGATTTTCAACAAATGACTTCTTATGATTTCTACTTGGTCCTAAATGAAAATGCGGACATCCAATATGGCTGCGACGATGAACATATTGAAAATCTTGTCACTAATTCTCCCGAATGGATGGTCATATTGGCATGGGGTTTTCACCAAAAGTCGTCTAATGGTGTCTCGTTTGTCCTAAAGGAGAATGGTGCCGATCTTCAATCCAATATGGCAGCTAATTTGAAAATCTTATCGCGCAAGAATATCAGAGGTGGTCACAACACTCAGCAGTTAAAAAACCCAGAAATGATCTTATATTGAATGACTGGAAATTCTTTTTGAGGGACCCTTGTCTAAAATAAAAACCACTAAATTTTATCCAGAAAGTCAAACAAATGTATTAGGTAATAAATAAAATTTACCTAGCATTAATTATATATCAAACAAATGTATTAGGTAATAAATGAAATTTACCTAGAATTAATTATATATCAAAGAAATGTATTAGGTAATAAATGAAATTTACCTAGCATTAATTATATATCAAACAAATTTATTAGGTAATAAATGAAATTTACCTAGCATTAATTATATATCATACAGAAGTGCCGGAGATCGTCAAAAATGTATTTTAAAAAATTAAAAGATTCAGGAGACTAACAAACGCTGGATATATATTAGGTGGGTACCATATCATGCAGACGAATACATGTACCACACATTACCATCATAAATTCATTATCTGTTTGGCTGATCCTTGGTGGAAAGTATCAGTTATAAAATTCAGATAGGAAGCTGTATCGATTATGTATAGATTATTATTTCTTGTATAATGTGCACTCAGTTATGAACAGCATATACCCAGATCTGGCGTCCTATAATTCACCGGCATATCAGAGTGTTTATTCTAGTTACGATTTCAGGCAAACAGCGTAGATCTCCAGATGTTTTATGTAACAGTAGTTGACGGGGTCTATACTGCTCGCATTTAGTTTATGTTATACATATACAATGATGATATGTTTGTTACAGTGCCATTTTTATTTCCCAGCTTCCCATCGGCTTCTAAGCTGGTCTAATTGTATATTACATAATTGTACAAAGGATATATATATATATATATATATATATATATATATATATATATATATATATATATATATATATATATGTATATATATATATATATATATATATATATATATATATATATATATATATATATATATATATATATATATATATATAACTCAAACTGCTCACCATGTGGCGCTCTCGCTTTTCTTGAAATGCCACTGCCACACAAGTTAAAATAAGCCAATTATTGTAGAAACACTGCTCTTGTCTTTTTTCCTCGTTGTTCAAGGGATTCTCAACAAGTAGAGGACAAATGTTTAGACTTTAGCGAGCAATTCAACGCAAAAATGACTGCAGTGACTGCTCAAAACAAGGTTGACCCGGGGTGAAACGGTTTGTATAGTGACGTTATTTACCTACGTCTCTGGAGAGCAGTTTGACTTCAAGCATAAGAATACATCATGCGACCAGTCTAACACAAAGTATTCCGAATTAGTTATCATGTAATCGGAATATCTTCGTCACTCGAATATCAGCGTGCGACTGAAAAGGTAAGAGACATTCCGATTATGGTACCATAGATACAGAAGATTGCAGATGGAATATGGCATTTTATGTTTGCCAAGCGGGAAATTTTGTTTCGTTTTGAGTGGAATTACATTACTATGGGTGCTAGAACTAGTAAAACCAGGTTATCATCTCAATGCAGAGATGATAGACGTGTCAAACTTATGGCTGCTCTGCAGGGTAAATTAAATTCAACAAGAAAAGGAGCTGTCGCTGATACGTGCCCAAGTACCATTAAGACAAATGAGTTGCATCGACCAAATGTATTTGCTTTGATGGGCAGACGCAGGGGAATTGCTTCTGACAACCATAGTATGATTGATGTGGTTACAAATGAGGCGACAGTTTCATTCACAAAGGATAACACTTTGTTACACGTTCAAACCACTGACTCGGCAATTGTTATTAATCCATATGCTGGAATGCAAAAGGGGCCAGCAGAAGGATCTGGACGTAAAGTTGATGACAAACGGTCGGATGCTAGGAAGATGCCGGAGAAGAATACGCTAGACTGGCTGAGAATTCTAATCTACAGAAAAAGAAAAATCGGCCCGAGTTGAAAATGGGCCTTGTACTAAAAGCAATGGCAGGACCGGGTCCCTGCGCTGTTCTGGCCGAGTGTGTCAGAAGAAAGTCGCCATTCAGGACGTACCAGCAGGTCTGAGCAAATCACAATCTAATGCAGACCATTACAGGGATTTAATGGTCACATCATATGCGCTACTGTGAATATTTAAAATGGTATTACTGCTGCAAGTTGGCTATTTCTTCGCATGCTGCGGAGTTTGAGATCGGACTATGCTTACCATTGATATTCCAGATAGACTAGTTGCTATAAATTCAACCTGTTTAAAGCAATGAACAGTCCACTAGCTTGAAGCTGTGCTTCAGTACTGTATCTAATGTTTGAGTCTATTGTCACTATGATCAAACCCAATGTTTAATAAGAATATAACAATTTAGAAAATGCGTAATAGGTGAGGTCTTTCCAAAAATGATAAAGTTGCTCACATATAAAACCATTTTCATTTTCCAAAATAGCAAAAATTATTTATGTACAGTTGTAATGACTGATACGAATGGAAGATGCATTCATTGTACAATACTCGTTGAACATTCCTACCATCCAGTGTCTGCCATATCAGACGAATTTTGTTTACGCATAAAACAACATGATAAATTTGTAAAGAATAACATGTCCCTAATTAATCTTGACCATTTTTCTGAAAGCATAATCTCCAAAAAGTGCTGTTAAAGTTTCATTTTAGATGTCTCTTTATTTGTTGAATTCCTTTTCAAAATAAATGCGTAATTAGAACTAAATTACTTCATATACATACTAATTTTGCCAGTAATCAATCAGTCTGTCTTTCATGTACACACACACACACACACACACACAGAAAAATGCGCTAAGAAACAATAATACAACAGGGCACATATTATTATTCATAATTTCAGTCAAATCTAACGGGAAGATTGTCGCCCCTAAGCAACCACATTCTGATGTCCTTATCACCGTATTATACAACAAAGTTCTACCCGTTTTAAGCAGCCGTCTTAATTAAAATAACTTTTTTCTCTACTCATGATCACTAAACATGCGTTTGACTGTAATTTCATTTTTTTTCCCCCTGACATTATCTAAAACACTGATGTCACTTCAAAAAATGTTCCAGTTTTCTTGTAAGTGAAATTGTATTTCGACTTACGAGTGAAATCATTACTCGTGGCTATTCTAGTGTTCATACAGATAATTCAGTATTTTTGCATGCAAGCTTGGTATAATTTAAACGTGTGTTGCCGTGTTTGTCATCAGAGTATATCAATAGTTGCGTTATTACACAATGGTGCTCGTCAACCTGGAAGTTGCGCGATTAAGTGCTACCTTCTCTAGAGAAATACTAATTTTAACATAAGACAAGGACAGAAAAACTGAAGTAGCATAAATAGTTTTTGCCAGTAATTTCATCTGTTTTTCTTTCACCACAAATAACAGACCCAGTGGTGTACTGGCCATTGGTAATACCGGGACAAATCCCGGTGGGCCGCCGCATCGGTGGGCCGTCAAAAAAATCCGTTTTTACCGGTGTTTTACTGGTGTGAGCAAAACCCCGGGCCTGTCCCGGCAGACCGCCGCATCGGTGGGCCGTCAAAAAAATCCGTTTTTACCGGTGTTGTACTGGTGTGAGCAAAACCCCGAGTCTGTCCCGGCAGATAAGTCCAGGGCCGAGTTGCTTACCCCAGTACACCCCTGAACAGGCCTGACAAGGGTACTCGAAACAATTCGTCGGCTTTTACGGTTGAAACTTGCGACTCGCCGACTATGAGACGTACGTTCTACCGAATATGCTATTATTCAGGCAGAGCTACTCGAAGGCTGCTATACTTAGGTAGCACTAAACAGTTTATTATGATTGGCCATGGGGTAAATTTTTATTACTGGAGGTAGGTTATCCTCAGTATCTCCGACATAATTACAAAAGGTATCATGAATATATGTCCGCCTATGGTAGCCCTTTTGGAACATAAATTTTGTACAGAAAAACTTTGTGTCAGTTGGGTTAGAGATTAAATTCACGGTCACAGTTGTTATGGGTGGTTGTCTAGCAGGGACTAACTCTGCACGGCACTGCTTGGCAATTCTTAAAGTAATTCTGTAGTTAAAAAAAACGGTCCGTTCATGGTCCACTTTATTATTAAATTCTTACATATTTGCGTGTCGCTTGATAAGTCTTTAATACTGTCATTTCTACGATTTCGTTTGGTATTGATCTGGAAAATGGGGTTGAAAATGTAGAGTTTTACTGATTTTCACTCGCTCTTACAGGGGTGGTGGGGGTGGGGTGGGTTTTGAAAATAAATTGGTGAAATAAGCTTAGGAAATGTTTGTCATGCAAATAGTTTATTTACACAGTTTCTCCGAGCATAAAATATATACATATTAATTGGTGTATTGCAGTGGGTGGACATGTACCAGATATTTTCGTAAATTATCTTGGCATACTCTGAGAAAACCATGTTTATAGTTTTTTTTTATTCTTACAGAGAAATAAATTAACTTCATGAGACTCATTGAGACTCACAGTTTCAACAAAAAACTTGGGGAACAGCATTTTTCCATTTGGTATATTGACATTAATAGAGATGGATATGTGGTGTGTTAAGAATAACTTTGCTTGGGTAGAGAGTAAGAATTACAGTACGTCGATTACGCCTGTTACCTAATTTAGGGCAACGTTTTGCAACCCACATTGCAAATCTCACATCTGTGTTACCCAAAACCAAGCCCAAACCTCAAAACATTTTGTTCATGATCTCTCTACCACCACTACCTCTACTACCACCACCCCACATACACTCCCAGAACTTATTCTCTCGACTTGTGTACCTTTTCTCGACTTTGTTGGCTTTGGATCTTTCCTTTAAGGTTTAGGTAATTTTTTTTAACTTGGGAATCATTATTTCACAGTAAAAGTGCTGGGGGTAGGCCTACATAGCATCCTTGGTAACGACGTCATTTAGTCATTGATCATGACGTCATGTGATCTCTACTGACTTTCTTGAGATCATAATCTCTACCCCCACCATCAGCATATACCTTATGCACTTGGCATGTATCTCATCAGACCTACACAAAGCAAATTTATTTCAAGCCAGTAGAATATTCTGTTAAGCAAAGATTTTAGGCTTAATAGTCCATATTAGAATAAGAATGAAGCAATGATACATTTTCAAAGTGTCAAATTATGACCAAATTTGCGAAATACTTGTAATTTTGGGTTACTTTCAGGAGATATATTACACTTAATAATTCACAAAATGAATGAAATAACAAACAGAAACAAAAGTCTAATCATTGTCTTGGTCCCAGACAAACTTTTGAAGAAATAAGTTGGCTACTTGTTTATACCAATGCTATACTAGCACATAGGAAGTAAAACAGTCAAAATCAGGCTTAAAGTCAATGGAAAAATACATTAGAACAAACAATAGTTTCATTCTCAACCGATTTATGTGATCAGTGCACCAACATGTTTGTTTCTTTATGGAATATATTTCTCAGATATGTCGCAGACCCTTAACTGAGATAGCACTAAACAGTTTCATATGATTTGCCATGGGGTAAAGTTTTAATACTTAAGGTATGAATAAGTTTACCCACAGTATCTTCATCATTATTAGTAAAGGTATCGTGAATTTATGTCTATCTAGGCCTTTTGGAACATTAGTTTTATGCAGAAAATCTTTGTGTCAATTGTGTTTGAAATTAAATTCAATGTCAGTTGTTAAGGGTAGCTGTTCAGCTAGAATCAGTTTAGTCCGATAAATCAATCCCCCGAACCTGTGTTGATACTGATGGACGATTTGAGGGTATTATGTCACCTGTTAATTAAAATGTGCAATTTTGCTGCATACAAATCTGTCCGGAACACACCAGCGTACAGTTTAAACATACCTATATTTGGTAACAGTCGTATGTAGCCATAAAATTCAAAATGGACACAGGACACAGGGTTGTGTTATTCCACGTGGATTTACAAGTCGTCAGAAATAGGATTTGATCTGGAAATATTTTGTACATATCAACAAAAGGACCCTTTAACCGACGGTAGCTCAAGAGACGCGAGAAATACCGGTGTCTAAAATGTACACCAATGTGTTGCGGACAGCTCTGTCTGCAAGCATTCCTCAATTTTATGAATAGGTGACATCATATCCTCAAATTGTCCATCAGTATCTAATTTATCGGACTAGGACCAGTTTTGATGGGCACCTGCTGGCAATTATCAAAGTAAATAATTTTACAAAACTCGTGGTCCACTTTTGTATTGATTTAGTACATATATGGGTCTCGCTTGATAAGCCATTGCTGTAATTTCGACGATTTTATTTGGTATTGAGCTGTAATGGCATTGAAGATGTAGAGTTTTACAGACTTTCACTCACTGTTAGAGGGTGAGTGGGTTTGGAAAAAAAATGATGGAAGATGTTTTATTTCCAGTTACTCCGTCTTTTTACGAGCTTGAACATATTTTACTTGCTTGATGATTGCGTGGCAGTGGGTGGATTTTCATATATCTTACGTGGTGCATGCTGGCACCTGGACCATGCGCAATACTATTTAGCTCTACCTGTGTGTCCATTTTTGTTGCAGTCTTATTAAACATCTGTACCATGCTCACTGTGGCTACCACAGGATTGGAATGACAAATTATCCACCCGCAAGAATGAGTATCATATAATCATGGAACAATGATTGTTATACTAGTCCGATTTCCTCAAATATTGCCCTCATAGAGTCAATATATGTAGGAAAACGCACTTCTCAAACATAACCAGAGAGGGTTGCGAAGATACAAAATTTGGCCTTGTTAAACCATTTTGTCACTTAGAGTGGAATTTTACCTGGTGCTAAATGATTCTAGCATTGAAATCCGATATAACCCCGGTGCTTGAATGATGTTGAGTTCACTTCCACTTCCACGAGAGGATAGACATCGGATGATCCCAGTAGCGGCGCGAGGGTTCGAGGCGCCCCGGGGGCAATGGTCTTTAGTGGCGTCCCTATCAAGGCGCACGGGGGCAATGTTCTTTAGTGGCGCCGAACTTTGCCACATAAAACAGTTTTTATGTCAGTTGCCAACCTCCTTCCTCCACCCCCCTTCCTAAATATAAGTTTTGTGAAGAATTGTCCCCGTTACACTAAGGTGGGGTTAAATACTATGAAAATTTCAGCTACAAAAAAAGATACTGACGGCGCCCCCATCGCCTGTCGCTCAGAGGCAATAGCCCCTTCCCCCCTCGCCCCCCCCCCCCCCACTGGATGATCCTTAGTATATGAGTAATTTGTCCACATTGTATAGGTAGTTTATAGAAAGAGAAATTATTATTATTATTATTATTATTTTATATATATATATATATATATATATATATATATATATATATATATATATATATATATATATAAAATGAAAGTTCAACTTTAAGCTGCAAATGATATTGCAATATCTCTATCACAATAGCCATATATTTGTATTTAAAGGCGATGAGTACTAAAACAACAGTGATATTTATCGGGAACATCGATATATGTTTTTGCGATATATGACGATTCACTCTTGCAAATAAATGAAGTTATTGGTTTTGGAGACTGTTTTTTTTTTTTTTTTTTTTTTAAGGGAATTTTTTTTTTTCTTAAACGTTCTTGTGTAACAGCGTGTTTTGACTGACATTCGTCGTATATTTTATTCACATGGTTGCACAGCAAATATTAAGATGGAAATAAGCTGTGACGACAAAATGATGCTCATCATAACTTGTTCATGTGGTATGTGGCTCAAGGTATGCATCGTGATTCGTATAGTATCGCGACCTTGGTATTTTGATGCGCATCCTATCGTCAGATTAGTGGTAATTTACATCTCTGTTATCAATCTCTTTTTTCACATAACAACGGTAGTTTAATTATGAGCGAGTTTGATCACCGAATCAGAGTTTATGGTCGGACTAGATTGTGGCGTCATCAAGAAACTTTGGTCAGACCATCAAGACCTGTGTGGTTTCTCTGGTTGCCAATATGGCAGATCATCGCTGGATGGGAGAAAAGGGTATCTAGACACTTTAAATACTTAAATTAAAACCAAATATTATAAACCAAAAAGCAATTTTGGAAGTGAAATGTTGCATTTTGTCCTGAACTGTACAGGATCATATGAAAATGCATTGAGCATGAAATAAATTTCAGTTTTCATGCAGTTTTATTGATACTTTGTACCGTCAAATCAAATACGGCAGCAGCTATTTCTATAAGTATGTAATTACATTTCACAAGAAAAATGTTGCTAACTGACATTCGAAAGAAGTATTTTAAGTGTCTCCGCCGATTCCCACTAACTTTTACACAATGCACGACAGTGTAATCCATTTATAAAATACATAATGTCGAGACAACAGCTGATTCGTGGAAATTTAGTTGGGGTGATGACGTATTAATCTTATAATGATATTGGCCAATCAGCAATTTTCCCTTTGATAGGCGCCCTTAAGTAGCTCTCTAAAAATGAAGGTTAGGCTAAAATGGATTACTTGCTACGAAAGTTGGTGGAAATTGCGGTGACGATTTCAATTCTTCTTCGTATGTACGTTAGCGATATTTTTCTTGTGAAAAGTAATTACATACGTATAGAAATATCTGCAGGCGTGTTCATTTTGACGTGACAATGTATCAATAAAACTGCACAGTCTTTAACATACCGTTCTTGACTTCTCACAGGTCTTAGTCGTAAAGATGTCTGTCGTTGAAAAGGAAATTTCGACACATTCAGATGACACATAAATTACTGAAAAGTGTCAATGTAAATGAAAATGTCATTAAAAAAATCGAGGGCTAGGTGAGAAACTGCAATTTCTCAAGTTACAAACTTTGTATTATACGTATCGGGACCATGTATTTAGAAGTGCTTTAAACCCGCTGTCTTCAATCCGAACATACTATTTTTATGATTTTGACCCATTTTAGCATCAAGCTTGCATCTGGTACCTATGGTTAATCTTTTCGTTTCTTCTGGAGTTAGGTGTAATATGTACTGAAATTGGCAAGTAAGGGATCGACCGTTTAATTTTCTGAAGTGGGGATGGCCTGGGAATTTCGTTCGAACCAGAATTTTTTATTTTATTTTAATTTTTTTTCTTTTACCTTGAGATAATTTCTTTGTTTCAACTAATATAATGGATATAATAAGGTTTTTTTTCTCTCTGAATCAGAGCAAGAATATTTTCTCTAGCTGTATTAGACCGGAGTTGTTTTTGGGAAACAATCCCAGACCCCCACCACAATAAAATTAAATGATCTGTCCCTAACGAACATTTGCGACTGGTAACCTTCATCGCCAATGTACCAGAACTTACAGGTAGGCCTATTTATAACGATATACCTGGAAAAAATATACGCGGTTATCTACCTTTGCCTATCTTAGCAAATCGAGGCACTTCTAAACAACCTTTATGCTCAGATAACGTTACGCTTATATACGCGGACAAGGAAGTACATGTAACTTTTTATCAGAAACATGGAGTCTCACTTTGCAACAGAGTGAAAGTACAACTCTTACCTAACAAGTAAGTCAGTATTGTAATTCTAAACGTTCTCCAAGATGTTTATCACAAAAGTTGTCGTTAATTGCATATTCTTTTTGTTCTTTATCTTTTTTAATTTATTTTTTTTTCTTCTTCTAATCATTACCTGTTTGTAATTTATATTATTTGACCTACGTGTGTATGCCTTGTCGACAATGGAGGGCAAACATTGAGATCAGGCTATATGCTGTGGTGGGGGATATAATACTTAAAAGATGTGTTTCTACAAATATCTGTCAGTTATTTAGGTAAAATCACGTTGAATTTTGTCACGTGTGTGTGTGTGTGTGTGTGTGTGTGTGAAAAACATCCTTTGTATGCACCCAGCCACTCATCTATATTTCCTCTCATGCTTTTACAGATCTACAGTATATTTTATGCCTTACTGTATATATCTATATTGTTAGGAGCATCACGAGTCGAGATACAATAAACTCCTGATTTTTGAAGAATCAAGGTTCCAGCACTTATTTTAACATCCTAATACTTTAAAAATACACTCAAATGGATCCCTTAGATTTTTTCCTCTTGTCTTTTGTTGAAATTTACATACTAGAGCTACTATAGCGGTCAACAGAAAGAGGAGACATGTGAGATGATGTAATCATCCGTTCAACATCAAGACTACTTCAAACTATAGAAAGTGTTTTGTATGAACTTAAACGTATCGATAAAGCATGATCTGAATGCAATGTAATTTGCGATTGGTGAAAATCAATTGAATTTTACAGCTTGCGTGGCTTTCTCAATGACCATTTTAAAAAATCTAATAATTAGACAATAGCAAACGTTCAACATCAAGACTACTTCAAACTATAGAAAGTGTTTTGTATGAACTTAAACGTATCGATAAAGCATGATCTGAATGCAATGTAATTTGCGATTGGTGAAAATCAATTGAATTTTACAGCTTGCGTGGCTTTCTCAATGACCATTTTAAAAAATCTAATAATTAGACAATAGCAAACGTTTTACTAATAGGGGCTCGTATCGTTGCTAACAATTACCTATAAATAATACATGTACTATGTATAATAATAAAAGGGAGGAAACCAATCCCCCCTTTAGGAATTGACACCTATTTATAACCTCATTTTCGGTCGACCAATGAGAGGGCAGTATTCCATTCAGTGCGTTGCAGAATTATGGATGATAGCAGAATACACGTTTCCCGTGACTCTGCATGTATATTGGGAAGTTGCCAGTCGGATGAACACGTTGAAAGGTAAATTGCCAAAATATCTGGAAGGACCCACTCCCAAAGCTTTTGCTTTGGTAGGATTTGTTTATATGGGAGAAGGAGACAAAGTACAGTTTTTTTTATCTGTGGCGTGAAACTTTACGAATGGGAGTGTAAAGATTCAGCCTACCAAGAACATACCCAGTGGTCTCCGCGCTGTCACTACCTTCGCTTGATTGGCACAGAAGGCGTGTAGGAAATCTCGTCATCATCACACGAAGAGATATGATCTCAACGACGACAAAGCTTTGTCTGTTTCCGAGAAAGTAATTTTGTTCAAAGTGCTGCGAAAGGTGATAATATCGATGTACCACTGTGCGAGGAAGACATTTGCTGCACCTTGTCAACACATCAACTTACTAAGAATTTTGTGTCAGTGATTTACACAAATTGACGTCACAATGGAATAATTTACGCAACTGGAAATGTTTTGGATTTGAATCCTGGATACGAGACGTAGCCCATAATTCAGATGTCGTGTGTGACATTGTTACCAATCACAACAACAGCAAGAAGAACTCAGATGGATAGTGCTGTGACAAAAAACAAAAATAAAAAAAAAATAAATAAAAAGAAAATAAAAAAATTAAACAAAATGAAAGAAAAAATAAATAAGACACAAAAATATTCCTGAGAAGACGAAAACAAAGAAGAAGATGAAGACCACCCACCACCACTACCCCAAGAAATACAGTCACTGCCGCTAAAGCACAAAAGTACCCACGGAAATTTTGACCTTCAGTCACGATAGCATCAGCAGTCTCCTCACCTCCGTTATTGATGAAGTCAGTTAAACCTGATTTAGGAAATGTGTTTCAAAATCTGTTGAAGACACCTCCAAATGGACACCCATCCTTAAAACTACGCCTGCTCCTCCTTCTTCGACATCTGTGGCTGCTGCTACTTCCGCAAGAAAAGTGGCACACCCCAAGAAAAAGCGCAAGACAGAACAGGCGTGTTACAAGCATTAGCGGATCTCTTGAGACAAGAATTCACCTGATTATGTCCGTTGAAAGAGCCTCCTTTTTATCGTCTAGTGGCCAAAGTAAATCCCGTACAATGTTCCGACAACAAATGGACACGTGTCTCTGTATAAAAGAAGACATTTTGACACGTGTGCATAAGTCACCTCCTCAAGATGTCCTCCCCAAAGAATTCACAGCATCATTATCGTCTAAGACACAGTCTTAAAAATAGGACAAATGCCATATCATCTCGTTTAGCCAAACACTGGAGTGTGTTGTCGGTGTTAACCAAAGCTAATGCACCGATGCGAAAACATGTCATTCTAAAAGCTCCAAAAGAAATCATCGATAATGTATGTGAATTATGTTTGAACGTATTGGAAGGAACTGTCCCGTTGATGAAGTCACAGAAACAGCGATTAGGAAAAACATCGTCACATTCTTCGAAACATGGTGATAAAGAAACTTTCATTGACCCTAAAGAAAATAGTGCTCGTCCAACGAAGATGATCGTTGCTCCCATGTTAAGAGCAGTAGCGGGTCCTCTTTTGGGAGGAGTAATGAACTCTGCATTAAAATAAAATGGACAGTGCATTCTCGAATAACATCAATACGGCACCACTTTACTCTATGGAATGACAAAAATTAACATTTAACCTTACAAACCGTCGCTTGACCTCCACTACTGGTACGAACAACAGATGTCCCACTTGCCATACAATCTTAATGTCGCTAAGACGGCTCACTTACAACAAGAGTTACAGTCTTCGATGGATCGATCAGACTTTTCAAAAACGAAAAAGTTGCAACGGTACGGACAATTATTGCCACGTCTTCAAACGTTTCACCAGAAAGCTTTAGAGGAGACAACTAAACCCACGTTCAGTGCCCCCAAGAATTGGATGACCGAAGAAACAACAGTAGCCATAGAGACGACAGCGACAGACACTGCCACTATCATGGAAGAGAAATAGGAGAAGAGTTGGAAGATTCCAAACCCCATGAGCTAAAACACACATGACCAAAAGTCTTGCAGTGATGTTGACACGTACATCAATTCGAGAAATGAGATCTTGAGTCAAAAGATTATGTCGATGCCCTATCCATCAGAAATGGAAAAGAAAGAAGAAAAAAGCGGGGAAAAAACAACAAAAAACGATCACACTCGCTGAGGCATCATCGCCCACTCTGATTGCTCGTCGGACACGTAAAGCATCGTAAGAAAAACAGCCATCTCAATTACAACCCACGAGCATCGAAAATTGGTTGACTTATTAAGAATTGACACTTTTGGCTAGCATTTACTACTATCCTGCACACGCTGCTGGCTACAGAAGAATTCCAATAATGTATCGTGCTGGAAAAGCCAAACTCAAACGTGTACGTCTCCACGACGTATGGTGATGATTGCAAGAACAATCGACGTATACGTTATGCAAACCCATTTGACGCAGATTTCCAAGAAGTCAGACAAGAGTATCAGGAATCAATCATCAATGACAAACAGAGTTGGCTGATCTTTCTCAGTTGGCTTCGTACAATCGAGGTTACAGGTATTTGTTAGAGTCTGAAAATGGTGCTGAAACAAAGTGATCGACATCCTCTGCGACGGCAAAGAAAGGCAGTAAATTTCTCAATACACAGTTTCAAGAGGAAAAGAATAAACGGCACATTCTCTCTTTCACGACCGAACATCTTGAAACGAAAGGTAGTGTCATTGAACGTTTTCAAAGAACAATTAAAAAACGCTTACGGAAATATTTTACACGTCAACACACGCTCAAAGACATCGACGTGCTACCACTTTTTGTGAAAGCCTACAATTAATCGTATCATCACAGCATTGGACGTGCACCAGAACAAGTCACAACCCAAAGCAAAGTGGAACTGTTTGATCAATTGTTCGGATCCCCAAGAAACTTGAGAAGGAGAACAACCCAGTAGATCACAGCAAAATCAGCGGTCATCCTCATCCTCCTACTCTGTTGTTGAACACGGGAGATTGGGTTCGCATCGGAAAATAAAAACTCCCTTTTGACAAAGTATAATTACCCAACTGGACAACATGATTGTTTCGTGCGACGATGCAAGTCTGTGGAGATCACCCCCCCCCCCTGTCTATAAATTGGAAGATGTAAACGAAGACGTTTTAAAGGGAACGTTTTAATTGTTCGAGTTACAACAAGTGACCAAGAAGGATAACGATGTCAAGATATCGAAAGCATCCTTGACTAAAGAATACATAAAGTGGGAAAACGTCGCATCAAAGAAGTGAAAGTACATCGGAAAGACTATCCACCTAGTTTCGATTCTTGGATTGCAGCTTAGCAACTCATCAACTTTTTCTGTCAGATTTTCGTGTGTTGCGTAATTGGAGTTGCTATCGGACACTTGAGTTTGCAGCAAGGCGATAAGCAATTGTGGACCATTTTACTTAGCAGTTGTATTGACTGTATTCCCTATCCTTCGCTTAAATATATCGACAGTAGCAGCAATAGTAGCAACGGCCACTCCAGCCACAACAACAACAACAAAAGGTCAACAACTCCTTGTAACATTTGAAAAGTAGTGCTTTGAAATCTGGCGACTCCTCAGAGATGAGTACGATCGAACCATGAATAATCAATTTTATTTGACTTTAGTAAGAGGGCAATCTAAAGATCATATAGATCTGATAAACAGTTACCTGTACCTCAAAGTCGAAGTGGTCATAAACGACTATACGAATCCAGACCAAACAGCAAGAGTGGCTCCGTTCACAATTGTGTGCATTCTTTGTTCAGCGAAGTGGATTTGTACCTGAACAACAAATTGGTCAGCAGCAGCAGCATGGACACCTACCTTTACCGAGCTTATCTAAAGAATCTACTAAATTACGGAAAAGAAGCCAAGAATACACACATAGATGTTTGTGTGGTGTGGAAATCCGACAAGCTCAACATGTTTAAGGACACGGTATTGATAGAGGATGAGGACGATCACAATGTAAGATTTAATGACCTACAAACGAAAATCAAACAAGGTCATAGTTTGGATATTTATGGATCGTTTGCACTTGGACCTGTGGCTGCAAGACAAGTATTTGTTGAACGGTGTGGATGTACGTCTGAGACTGAATCGAAGTAGCACCGTCCTCCATCTTATGGCCAACGCTAACGATCTCAAAACCCATCATCGAAGAAGCGATACTGTACGTGCGACGTGTAGAAGTCTTATCTCAAGAAGGAAACTACATCAGTCAGACTCTGACCAGAAACACAGCCAAGTATCCCATACGACGAGTGAAACTCAAAACATTAAATATTGCTGCTGGACTCCGATCCAAAATATACAGTCATGTGTTTCAGTGCCAGTTACCTAGACTTCATTTCATTGGCAACATCAGCAATGCAGCCCTGAATGGAGCAATTGATCAAAATCCATTCCAACTCCACCACCACAACGTGTCCAAGATGGCAGTCACCCAGGACGGACAGACTTTGTGTACCAGACCCTTTAAACGCAACGTTACACAACAGAATTACCTGAGATTTTATTTGACTCGGTTTGAAGCAATAGGACAGTTGAGTTAATTTCCTACGATGACTTCGCAGAGGGTTACTGTTTGTGGGGTTTGATTTCACACCAGACCAAGGCAGTGACGAGGGACATTTCCAACCTTGAAAATCGGGACAACTGCGTGTGAAAATTAAGTTTGCTCTAGCCCTCGAGAACACGGTGAACATGATCTTGTTTGCAGAATTCGACAATAGCTTTGGAATCAACATTCTGGAATAAAGTCAACCTTGCTATCGGTCTGTAAAAGGAGAATCAGATTTTCCAGGATACTTTCAAAGTTCGAAAAAAATACACTCTAAACATACCTCGGAATTTTATCAGTTTTTTTTCCCAGTTTCCCCATTATAAATATAAAAGCGTGCTAGCAAAAAAAAAATAATAATAATAAAAAAATTGCCAGGACATATATCCATCTAACTACTCAGCTATTGCCTTTTTACAGACCACACAATTGTCTTTCGCAACTATTGCATTTTACAGTTTCGATTTTTTACTGAATTAAATTTACAATAGCCGAACTAGTTGAAAAATGTGAGCTAGTGTTTCTTTGTCTGTAAAAAGTAATACCGGAGTAGTTTGATGCATATATGTGCTGCTTTTTTGCTGGCATACTTTTATATTTATCAAAGGCAAAGCCCTCGTTTATAAAATTGTCTAGTAGCTGAACTACTAATTCCCATAGGGCCATATACTGCCCCATCCATCTTAAATTCCCCTTTGAACCCAACACTATATAGAAGCTTTATTTAGAATGCAGTTGATGTGCGGCTCCATACGGCCCCTATAACTACTCACGGCTAAGAATTTATGCATAGTGCAGAGTAAGCATATATATCGAACTAAGTACCCTTTTTTTGCGCGAGTCCATGCTTTCTTCAGATAAATATTTTCATTTGTATAGAACCCGTATTACATTGCAGTCATATCCGTGTTTACCTGTGCTGTTAGTTGTTTGTAATAATTTGGCATTCAAACCTGCTGCTAAGGCGGTTAAAAATTCAGTATATGTTTTTACTCATCCGAAATGAGTTGTTGTAGGACGAGGCGTTAACTACTATGTTTTTACCTACCAAAAGTTGTTTTCGTCCTGCATCCAAAATGACAGACCAGTACCTTCCATTGCATATAAAATTTACTTTGTGCCGATCATTACGACATAAATACGGACCTAGGAAAAATCCAATATTTCCTATAAAAGGTGTCTCTTGCAGCAGGGGCTGATCCAGAAATAGGGGAGCGTAAACAAGTAGGCAGAGGGGTCTGTGGGACGGAATCCCCGACGGGGGCCCAGGGGGCTAAGC